>CABFWB010000983.1:13830-38951 GCA_902151455.1 Timema bartmani
CACGCATATGTAGGTACATTTTATTTAATATAAGCCTTCCTTATTCCTAACACATTAGCATAATTGGTACATTGTGTGTATAGTCCGAAAGAGTGATAAGACGTGGAGTATGTATTGATAGCTTAGAATTAGCTATTATTAGAAATGCTTTAGCATTAGCATTAGTCAGTATGTATAGCGTATATCTACTGGAATAAGTGTCCTAGGTTAGATTCTTAGCATGGTCGAAAAATGTGTCATTGATTAAATTAGTACTCCTTTCTCAGTGATTAATTAACGGCTGGGAAACTAGGGTGAATGTAACTGTTCTATATTTAATTTAGTTTGTAAGTTGTGTGCTTTCCCCCCCAAATATTAAACTGCCACAATATTGTGTTCGTGGGCAATGGTCCGCCGGTTAGCTGGTTGCTACCCCGAATGGCACGGTGTTCCGGCCTGCACTATCTGATGAACCTGCATTACCTAGCTGTGCTCACGTTAACTCACTCTTCACAGATACCATCGTCATACAACCGTTTTAACAGCTACATAACACACACACAAGGCTCTTAGAAACAAAACTAAGGGAGAAAAGAAGGGGAAGGATCGGGTTATTTGAAAGAAATTAACACCGCCGTGAAACGCCCTTCCTTGATACAGAGTGCAGTTATGGCTTCATCTGTTTGCACCGTGGAGGTTGCCATTGTTGTACTGGAGCTTGCTTTAGCTTTATACTTTCTCCATTCTGTAGTAAAGAGCAAATTATTGTACTGGAGTCTGCTTTAGCTTTCTACTTTCTCTTTTCTGTAGTAAAGAGCAAATTATTGTACTGGAGCCTGCTCTAGCTTTCTACTTTCACACCTCTGTAGTAAAGAGCTTNTACTTTCTCTATTCTGTAGTAAAGAGCAAATTATTGTACTGGAGCCTGCTTTAGCTTTCTACTTTCACACCTCTATAGTAGAGAGCTTATTATTGTATTGGAGTCTGCTTTAGCTTTCTACTTTCTCCATTCTGTAGTAAAGAGCAAATTATTGTACTGGAGTCTGCTTTAGCTTTCTACTTTCTCTATTCTGTAGTAAAGAGCAAATTATTGTACTGGAGCCTGCTTTAGCTTTCTACTTTCACACCTCTATAGTAAAGAGCTTATTATTGTACTATAGCCTGCTTTAGCTTTCTACTTTCTCCATTCTGTAGTGAAGATCAAATTTTTGTACTGGAGTCTGCTTTAGCTTTCTACTTTCTCCACTTTGTAGGAAAAAGAATATTATAGCAATTCAATTTTATGTTTCTTTATGTGTGTGTCATAGCAGTAATTTGACCAAATTTGGTAAATATTCTGAACCTTGTGAAAACGCACATTTAGTGGTTTTTTTAAAATATTTAAACCAGACTGTTCCAAAGCCAAAAGTATGTAAATAAAAATGTATTCATTACTTATCTTATAAATGGTGCTCAAAAAATTAGATAACTGCACTAAACTCAATAATGTATAGAATAAAAATCACCAATAATGAGGTTGACAAGCCATAATCCTTAAATGTGTTTGAGGTTATAAGTTGGGAAAAGGATTTCTTAAGTTGACCCAATTTAAAAAAAAAATCACATGTTAATATTTGTATTTTATTTCAAGAGGTTTTTTTTTATAAATGAATATTTGTTTAGTATTGCTCAACCACGATAGGAGTGTAGGTGAATGTCAGCTTAAAAAATATTATCTATTGCAAACATTGTTTTAAAGTAGCTATTAACAACCTATTCGGAAACACTTTTCCTTATTTACCAAATCTTTATACAAACCAACTTCCTTCAAACATAACACAATCTCTCACAATTTATTTCCTCTCACTCACATACAACAAATCTATCCATCATGCACACAAATTTACAATATAATAAGCACCCCTATATTTTCAATACATCACATATATTATATAAACATTCCAACAATCTAACCACGGTCATCTTATTGTAACAAAACATTTGTTTTCAATCATTTATTCAATTCTCCACAACACAGAACGTAAAAACACTTACCTCATTGAGACCAGACTAAATATGCTTGTTCTAAAATAATTATTTGTTTTCACATTAAAAATTAATCCTTTCTCTATTACTTTCACATTAATCGTTTAAATTTTTCTTCTATGTTCATATCCATTGGCAAATAGGCTATTTCATGTATTGTTATTCTACCATGATTTGTCTGTGTTTTTTTAAAGACCTAAAGATGATGGGAACTATACATTGAAACTAGTCGTCCTTAAATTAAATATATGGCAGCCAACGTAGCCATCACACCAAAGGAGGAAATGAATAAATATTAGAAACATTAACATTTTTCAATTCTTTAATTTTTAGCTACAATATAAAGTCAATTTATTTACTATCTATAATCAAAATAAATCCTTTTGTTTTGATTAATTATTTAAATTATAATATAACATCATCTTCGCCTTTTAGTTAATTTATTATATTATAGTTTTATGATTTGTTATAATACATCTCTGATCAAATTATTTATCTACTTAGAGTTGAATATTAAAAAATAAAAGTCTCCAATGTTGTAACTATACAATACTAGCTCAATCTCATACTTATGTTATTTTATAATACATTTTAATAAGTTATGTTTGTTTTATCAAACAGGAACATTTTTACCAAATTATTATGTTTCTATAGGCCTATGCTATTGTACAATATTCTTAATTTTGTGAATACTGTTATGTTATCAACATTTAAAAATTAATAATACAAAATTAACACGTGTTAACAAAATTGGTTATGTCTCAAAATATTGTAGGCTACTAGTAAAATAATTAAATATATTATTCAAAAACGAATTTGTAAATTTTATTATGTTTCAGAAAAAAATCTGCTGGGCTTCTATACTTTTTATTTTCAACGCCAGTATTATCCAACTTGAGGCCCACGGTCCAAATGTGACCCACGCTCACTGAAAATGTAGCCTTCACAGTATCCAGGAGGAAAATTAAAAGGAAACCCTCCTGGGTGACATGTAAAATATTAAATGATTCAAATAAAAATATTTATTTAAAAATGTCATGATTGTATTTTACTATGCATTTATTTAATTGATAAAAGTTTTTATAAATATATCTATAGTTCCAAGTGGTTTTGTGTAAGTATGTGTGCGTGCATATTTCAAAATACCTCTCGATAAATTAAAAAAACTACTTTTGGCATTAAAATTTAAATGATTCTATCAACCAATTATACAATTATTTATACATAAGTATTGAAAATAATTGTTTATTAGGTGTTGTTTGTAGTCCTATATTAAGTTGATGAGATTACTAAATATATCTTCGGCCCACGCTGCAAGCTGATAGATTTGGCGCTTGGCGTGTAAAACGATGGATGCTCAACACTATCTGATACGCAAGCCGATTTTAAGCCGTTACTCTCGCCATTGAATGGATTGATTGCCGTTGATGGGACAGCTATAGGGAGAGGTCTTTTTAACACCACGTTTCACTATCTTTTCGGGTTATATGATTATATACTAATCCCTCTAATGACTTAGGGATGGAAATTGTTGGAATTTAGAGGAAATATACCCGCATTTGCGTGGAGGGAAAGTAGAAAAAACATTTTGTAAAACCACCCTCAGTTCGCCCAACCGAGATATGAGCACCAATCTTCCTGTCATTGGCAGTCTAGTCTAACACGAAAGTGATTCCTTATACTATGTGGCCACCGAAGAAGGTCCTTTTTTTTATATTAAGCCGGGACAAGTTTGGACTTGACGCTAGATTATTAATGTCCTCGCTTCAATTAGTTATTTAGTGGTATCATGAGATAGCGTTGTTTTGTTAAAGTACACGATATATTCAATTCAGGTGAAAACTGACAACTTAGGCACGGGAATGGAACTTGGGGAATTTTAGTTTGGCATGCCAATGCTCTACCACTAAACCATCCTGGTTATTCTAGTGCCCAGGGTCAGTCTTGTTCAGCATGGCTCAGTGGAACATCGGCACTCACTAAAAGACAAAGGTCCTTGGGTTGATCTCCGTGTCTGCGTTTTATTAAATTGAATAATTGATTCTGGTATCAGAACTGGTTTTGCTGAATTTTATAAATTTAAACTACAGATACCAGATTAAAAAACATACATTTGTCATATATAATTTGCAATTATTTCATTTTAACGAATATCTACCTTGTGGGAAGGATTAGGCCTAATATAAATTTTAAATATATATTAAACTATAAACTAAGGCCTAATTATAGGGCTTGTATAGCAATATGCATAATGAGTTCACCTTGCACAGAAAAATAAACAATTTAAGGCATAGCGTAATAAATCTTCGTTAATAAATCAAACTTCTCTAATTTCTTTTGCGCCATGAAAATACCAGTCTGTTTAGTGAAATGTTTACTCCCCCCTCCCTCCCACCCCCCCACACATTAAACACTCCTGACACTTAAATTAGTACCTTAACATTGTTTAGTTTCGAGCCTCTAGCTACTCAATGTAATTTTCAAATAATATAAAAAATATCTACAAAAACCAAAAAGTAATTTAGAATCTTCTTTAATGAGCTATTTTTGGTATTCATTAGAACTAGAAATATATTTTTATACACCATAATTTATTTATTTTCTTCCAGCATTTATAGAAGTAATAGTTGCTTTACCAGAATAAATAATTATAATAGTTTTGCTATTGAATTCGAAGACAAAAATAAAGAGGAAAATATGTGTACTGTCAAAAAGATTCACTATAAATATTGATTCATAACATTTGTTTTTAAGTTATTATTGACGAATCAAATAATGGGAGTGGCGTAGTAAAAATTTAACGTATGAATATTTACACCAAGGCGATATATTATTTTGCCGTGACATAATGACTTGAGTTACGACGTTATGAAAATAAACCTCCTGCCATGTTAGTAAACAATATCTGTGCAGTTCACCCATTAAACAGCTTGACACGTCAAGTTTTGGCCAACCATTTTAAATTTAATAGTTCCTTTGGCCGGGATATAAGGGGACGCAAGATTAAGTTCGTATTTTTGCAATTCTATGGCAAAACATTTTTTTTTCTGGCCAAAATAAATAAAATATTATACTTCAGCGGAAACATTTCAACAGAACTTGAATATTTGTAATGAGCGTTGAGTAATTATTTTACCAGAACTTTCTCTCTTCATTGTAAATGTTTTTAGCCAAATGTCACTATGTTCTAAACAAATATTCTGGAGCTGTTGAGATTAAAATATGTAGAAAAGTAAACTTAATGTTTATATTGATGCAATATTTGATTTATTTTGAACAAAAAATGGTTTTATCATTAAAACTGTAAAAATACAGAACTTAACTCTGGTTTCCTTCTAGACCAACTTAAAACAACGACGTTTGAAACTTTGTGTAAGGTAAAATTTGACTCGGTCATTACTGCTATGTCTATAATAATTATGATGATTATTTTTGATAAAAAAGACAGTAATGTTAGTTTTTTGTTCAATTTTTGTACAGCGTCTAGCTACCAGTCGGTTTGCCCAGCATTTAATTACATCAATGTTTCTCAAAGTTCTGGTGATGGAAGACCAACAAAGGGAAGTTTCGAGCACTTGGGACCTCAGGGTCCCCGAGAGTAGGGGAGGTGTTGAAAATAGATAAGGAAAAACATTATTGTTTGGTAGATCTATTTTAGAAGAGAGAAAAAATTAAATTATTAATTTTATATGTATTTGCATTGACTTAGTAGGCCCTAGGTAATAATGGTTTTATTATTTTAAAAATATTACACTTATTGATTTTTGATTAATAATTTTAAAGCTTTTTACTTTTTTTGACACCTTGGAGGCAAAGTATTGTGATCGCCAAAAAAAATCGAACTTGAAACCAATGTCGACGTTTCATGACCCTTTGAAGCCGAAAAAATTGTTTTCGCATTGCTGTCTGTCCGTCTGTCCGTCTGTCTGTATTTCGGACTGGAGCCGAAACTATTTCACTGATTGTGCTAAAACTTGGTATCTGGTGTTTTCATGAGATTTCCCCGATGGATTTTTGAAATTAAATATCCAACCCTAAATTAAAAGATATTTTACTGAAGGGGAAAATAGAGAAAAAATCGATTTACTCGAAATTTGCTAGATCGATTTTGATTAAATTGTATTTCTAAGCACTGTTTATTATTATAAAAAAAAATAGCAACTTTCATTTTCTCATGAAAATGACTTTGAGGGTACTTTATATGAGGAAAATTTTCTAATTTTCATAATTTCTCCTCAACTATTTGAGGTACGAAATAACTTATCATTGTAATGTTGTGGTAATATTAAAGATAACAATCTTTTATTTAAAATATATTTTTATAAAAACCAATAACTTCTGAGCTATAACCAAATATATATACAAATATACTTTTTAATTCAGCTCTTTGAAAATGATTTGATTTTTATGTTCTTTGGTGGACAAAGATGTTTATCTATTCTCAATATTTCTGTAACAATGTTCCTAGTTGCTATTGCCATAGAGCAAGTAAGTAAAAGTGTATATTATTTCATTTATGATCTTTGGTGTAGTGTTTCTACAACAATGTGGAGACCTATTATTTCACTTCACAAATCTTATGAGTTTTTATTAAATGTCTATTTTAAGATAAAATCAAGAGAAAGCCTGTGCGGTGCACCGTACCATTTATTTTATTAATGTTGGTTTAGATTTCCTTTTCTGTGTGAATAGTGTCAATCTAGGAACGAAATAGAGCATAGTATAGATATTTCTTATTTAATCTTTTGTATTTCAAGTTTTTGTATTATATGTTGTCAACATTCTTTAATATACTAATATTATTATTATTATTATTATTATTATTATCATCATTATCATCATCTTAGTACAAATCAAGTGAACGCACTTCATACCTGAAAATAAAACAGATGTCTGTGAACAAGAAAATGTATCCTTTTGTTCTGTTGCTAAACTGATAGCAATAAAGAACGAAGATAATTATGTTGAATTAAGAAAGGCGAACATTTTTAAATACTGACACAACTATGACACTATAACGTATGTTTGTTTCAATCATTGTGTGTTTGTGGTCAGAATAATCATCTAAATGGAAGATGATCCTATTTATTGAGCCCTCATCCTAATCCAGTCATTCTGAGGATGTCGATGATAACTTTTAGGATGGGGTGCCAAGCTCTAGTGTATATAATATCTACTAATTGAATAACAGGACGAACCCATTTACAAATAGCACCATTACGAATTGAGCCAGAGATCTCTTGGATTACTTTAATCACTTAGCTATAGGTATGGAACGAGTTGGGTTCAGGGGGTGGGGAGGAGTAATATTAGTAATAGAACACTCTAGCGTTAGTGGTCTACTGGCTATATGTGACACAATAAATCAAAACTAAGTGAAAAGAATGAGAAACATGAATTTTAAAGTATTGTCTCAGTATTCATAAAGACTATATAGCACGGGTCGCCCAGCTTTTTGGGCTTTGATCGACTTATAAATGTTTCAAAGTTCCCGCGATCTCCACTATTTTTGCTTATTTTGGTTTATGTATTCTGTAGCTGTCCCTTAAATTTAGTCTTCAAATACTTCTGTCTCCACCTTAATAGAAAAAAAAAATGGGGTATGGCTGTGTCATGGACACGGCCATGTGTTGTACGTGAATACGTTTATGTAACGGGTTATATTTTTTAAATAAAATATTTTTATTTATGTATTTAGGATAAAAACTAATGTTTTATATACAATCGATAGATTTTGACGACAACTGACGATTAAAACTTAAACGAACATCGTAGCTTCTCCGAGTCAAAAGTTATACTAATTGCAAATCTCGATAAGCAGCAAAATAACCTCAAAATGGCGGCGCTTCCCCCTTCATCGCGCGCGATGCGTCACTGTTATCGCTTATCGTAATGAATTCTTTGATCCTCTAGCTATCCAGTGGTATAATTTAATTTTGGATGTAGAGGAAAGATTCGAAACTACAACACCAAACTGTATCCCCCGATTTTGTTATCATTAGGTTTTTTGGATTGCCCCCATATGGTAGCAAATTTAAAGACGTATTCACGTCAAAAAATAGAGTACATAAAATGTACAATTTCTTATAAACTAATAAGATTTCTTACGACATTACCAAATACGACCAATCAAGGTAATTTTGATCACACTAAAAAATTATTTGAAAGTACTTTATATTTGCGTGTTTAGAAAAACCCCAAAATCAACTTTTGATGGCAATGTTATCTTACACGATTGATTAAAAAGGGCCGAAAGATCGTCCAGGGGCTAACCCCTGCTACATAAGAATGTCAATAGAGTAAAATGTTGGAAAACTGCCCTCACTGTATACGTTCAGGTTTGAACCGCGGGCTTGCATCACCTTACCCCCGCTCTACTATACTCGCATCACATACCTGGTACTATACTTTTAATTAATATATACCTTATTATTTACTTATTCAATGTAATTAACGTGCACTTTATGAACAGACTGATTATATCAATACACGAGAATTTCTATGAGCGAGAATGAAAAGACCAGCGATTTTGCCTAGAAAGGTATTTTCCCATATCTTCCAGATTTATTTTACATGCCACAATCGACATGAGACCAATGGCTTTACTTTTCCTCCGAAGGAAGTTGTACAGCGGATTTTTACTACTCAAGAAAAATCCAGATTTTTTATCATTCAAGATAAATCCGTCTACCCTGTCTGGGTTAGAACCGTACTGAGGCGAGCACTTTACTCCAAGACCACTGAGATCGAATTCAGTAATAAAAAATATTTTGATACATATAGTTACCCCTCCAATCCCCTCAGCATCCTACCTTTCTACGACCTTGAGTAAGGCGCTTGAGTTAATTATAATGGAATCATCTTATTCCCTCACGTATCAACGTGTTTAAGAAGAACACCAATAAATAAACAACACTTACACGTTTTATTTATTTTAAAATTCCAGTAAAACTACTACAGTAGACTTTTCTACAGTAACGTTTATATCAACGTCATACCAATATTGTTAAGCCATCTTTGTTGGGTTGGTATTAGAGCTTTCAATTTTGGTAGTACCCAGGATTGGATTGAATATATATTTACATGTAAGCTGTTAAATAAAAATAAATCGGTATTAGCTTTTTAATTAAGAGAAAGTATTGTAATTTTTAACATTTTTTCCATAGAGATTAAAATGAATATTGACGTTTATATGCACTTGAATTTTTAAAAAAATGCGTCTTTCATTTCTGTTTGTCTGTCTGTGGTGTTATATTTCAAACGTTTTCATGAATTTGATTTAAAACTGATATTTAAATTTTATTTTGTCCCACTGAGGGCAATTTTTTAGATTTATATTCTCGTTCTCAAATTAAGCGTTGTTTACCGATGTAAGCGTTAAAAAATGTATACAATTTTTAAAAACGGCTTTAACGGTTTTATTTTAAAAGGGATATCTGGGGAGCGTTTTTACATGATAAATAAGAAACAATGTTTTTTTTTTTAATCTGATGGCTTAATTGTAGTGAATTTTTGAAATTTGTAATTTATAAAAGAATATCTATATTAATCAAGTTCAAAATATTTATATGAAGAATGTTTAGTACTATTATCAAAATAGTGTGGTCATAGTTCCTGGCTACAAATCCAGAGGTCCCAGTTTCGATCCCCAACACTTCCTGATTTTTCTATGAAGCAATGGGTCTGGAACGGCATCAGACTCAACCTCGTGGGGCCAATTATTAATAAAGAGCTATTTGATTAAATAAGAAGCAGTCCCGGTCTATAAAACTGCGATTAGCAGCCTGAAGGGTGGTTGTGCTGAACACATTACACCATCTATCCGCAGAGGTTGGCATTATCTTCACCGGCAGACGGAAGCCACCTGGTATGGCACAGCTCAACTGCGGACTAACTCTATGGGGTTATTTTTTCTTACGGTTGTTTACCAATAGTTGATTTTAAAACATATTTTAACAAACAATAATAGACTTTATGAGAAAGTATGTATGATTGGGTCAAAGCATTTAATCATATGAACTTTCGACACCTAATTAACCCTTGTCTTAGGATAATGAGTAGGAAGGTTGACTGCTAAACGGAGGAAAATGCGATTGATTCATAGGTGATAGTGGTGGTGGGGGGGCTTATAAAATAACTTACTATGCATGTCTAAGGTCATCTTTTTAGATATACGGTAAAAATGATAATATTATGTTTTAAATTATGTTTAAATTAAAAAAATAGTTGTGTCTAATATAATAGCATTGTAAGCCAAAGCTTGGAACTAAGATCTACCAATTAAATATATATATAGGTATACATATATAATGATGTGTAGGCCTAATTATAAAGTCAAATAACATCAATCTTGAGTATGAAAGTTTGTTTTAGGTTTTCTGAGTTATCATTTTTTTCCTCCCCCAAGCACTCGGTCGCACTAAGATGTATTCCACCCCCTCCCTTCCCCCCGCCTATATCCGCCTCACTAAGCCACTTGTCTGACAGACCGAACCGTCTGTCTTCCATCAACTTGAGAGATATACTGACGCGTTACACCACCACTATAATGACATCGTAGATAATGTACAGGCGGACAAAGTTGTAATCACCTCGCCTAAATTTAAAATTGTGTGATCTGAAGAATTTTCGGGTCTATTTGCCATACATAAGAGTTTTTCTAAACGTATATCGATACAAAATTTCGTAACATCATATAAAATATAATGCCATTGTTTCATGATCTATTATTTGACACGAATTTGTTTAATGCAATATATTTCATTTCACGTACATAAAACTATATCTAATATATTACTTAAGCTCATAATGAACATAAAACTTGTAATTTTACGCCAAATATTCAAAAACCACTGATAAAACTAGGAATTCTGATCGAATTGTTTTTAAAAATATGTATTAAACTCGTCAAAAAATGTAATGTTTTAAGTAATGAGAGTAGGCTTTTTTTTAATTCTTCTTTATTTAAAATATGACATCTAGATTTAAAAACAACTAAATCAAGTCTAAGGACATTTAATCTTTTTATGTTGTTACGTAACCCATACCAGTGAGCCTATTCCAAGGGTGTCAGTCTCATCCACTTTAGTTTGACGGAGACAGGAGTCTTGAGGTTCAAAACCCGGGCGGAAATACTGTGGTGGATTTTCCTAAATGTCTATCTACTCTCGCTCCACGCATAGATAGGTGCATTTCTTCTAAATTCTACCTTCATCATGTATACATTAATTAGTGAAACCACCCGCCTTGGTGGCGTAGTTGACTAACGCGCTAGTCGATCTCGAACTCCGAGGACGGGGAGATCGAGGTTCGAATCTCGGTCGGGTAAATTGGGGATGGTTTTTCCTAAATGGTTTTCCACTCTCCCTCTACGCAAATGTGGGTTCACTTCCTCTAAATTCAACCCTCCCTATTCCTAATCCATTAGCGTAATTAGTATTTAAGCGTACAACCCGAACGGGTAGTAAGACGCGGTGTTTATTATTATTATTATTATTATTATTATTATTATTATTATTATTATTAGTGAAACTATGCGGAAATTTTGAAGACCGTAGCACAGATTTTGTCTGTCAATATATTTTGTTCACATTTCCTAGACATTTACCTATAGGTAAAATTTCTTCGCATTGTTTGGGGTCAAATTTAATTATTTACTAATGAATAAACAATGTTTCAATAGATATTAAAAATGATACGTTGACGCTGAAGACCTTCCGTTTAGAGACTAAGTTAGAGTAACTTAGGCAAAATAAACCTAGAATAAAATAAGTTTATTAAGGTTAACTAGTCCGAAAAATATATCCTAATACAAAAAAAATACAAAAAAAACAGAGAAACAAACAAGTATTTTTTTTCAACATCGGGTGTCTGAAACAAAATTATATTAATTACCACTGAAAAAAAATAGAGCGTACATCTTTTATGCCTTAAGTGAAGATGCTTTCATTAGACCAAATAATTTTTTTAAATTAATTTAAGCAACTTTCGAATTCAATGATTTATTAAAACATTTATTGATGTCACACATCATTCAAATAAATTCTAATCATTCATTTTTACTCATATCAATTAACATTTCCAAAATACTTTTAAGTTTGTAGGTATTGATTATTGTCCTTATATAAACACCAATTAACGAACATAAAATTTCATATAAAATGGTTGATTGACAAGATTTTAGGATTATTTTTTTTTAATTTAATTTTATTTTAATCGATGTGTAGATCAATTGACCACTAAAATTAAAGTTTGTAAAAACTAAATAGTTGTATAGTATTGGCTGTACTACATTTTAAAAATAAAATTGTACTTAAATTCCAGGTTAAGCAATGTTACGTGAATTTAATCTGAGCTAAGTTTTTTGACATAGTTTGAATTAGATTTATCATAAAATTTATCTTAACCTATGAACGTTAATAAAAAAGGATTTTTTTTAAAAGTTTGGTACACCCATTTCCAAGAATACCAAAGATTTTTTGTAACACATTACATCATATTATGATGTCTTATATGAAGGTCTTTTCTAGGCTTTCCCTAAAATAGTATTTTGTTGTTTTATTGGATTCCAAGTCCAACATTTTATAGTGTATTATAATATAATGCTTCATTCAAGTGAAAGTATAGTTAATTTTGTTTCTTTATATTTAAATAAATAAATTACGCTTTGAACGCCAGTCCAAACTTTTTAAAAAAAGTTCCATTGACCCAGTAAAAATAAAAAGTAGATTCAATGTAAGAATCAATGATGTCCAAAGGTAGGAGTATGTTGTCATATTTGATAGGAATATGTAAAAACTTTTACATATTTCTGTTTACATTGAGAAATACATCTTTATATATTATAGCACATTTTGGCCTAAATTTGTTTACTGTAACGAATTATATCGAATAATGGTATAACAACTTAGTAAATGTATCATGGATTAAATAGCTAAGCTATTATATTGGTTAGTTACGGTTATAGCAGCATATAAATATCATATTCTTTAAATTTAAAAATGACACCTAGACACGGGAATCAAAACTGGGACCTTTGGCTTAGTACGCCAATGCTCTAACCACTGAGATATCAAGGATTCTTCCCATGCCCAGGGTCATTATTCACTCATATTTTAAGGCAGAGTCTATGATGGACGTGCGGAAATCGTCGGCTACATCTGTGTGATCTATTAAGATCACGAGCTATCAGATAACGCTTTAAGAATGTCCCTGGGCAAGGGACGACTCTTGGATAGCTCAGTGGTTAGAACATTGGCGTACTAAACCAAAGGTCCTGGGTTCGATTCCCGTGCCTAGGTGTCATTACTACCCCGCTTGGGATTTATGCTTATGTACTAACTACATTAACGTGTTAGGTCTTAGTAAGGTCAAATGTAGATGAAGTGTATCCACATTTGCGTGGAGGGAGGGTGGAAAATTATTTAGAAAACCAATTGACAGTGCACCTGATCTCCCCATCATCGGCAGTTTAGTCTATTTCAAGACTGACCCCTTAGATCATGTCATCCCCGGAGTGGGTAGCTTTAAGATAACTGAGAAAGATTTTAGTGTTTTTGGATCTTTAGATCCGTCAATCCCATAATAAACACCGCAGTGTGAAGAAATTCAACATAAAGTAGGTGTTGCCCTTAAATTGTTGGATCAACTGAGGAGTGATGAAATCGAAGGAGTTTGTTTTAAAAATAAGTTTGTTTGTAAATATTATTCTTACATGATTAGATAGCTTAGAAATCGCAAGCTGAATACCTCTAACAAATAATGCATCTACAACTCGTGGACTTAGCATCATGCTAGTCTAGTTTAGGTTAGCTAGTGATGAGGTCAGGGTTCGATTTCCAGCTGGTAGTATTGAATGTGGTTTTCCTTAGGTCGCTTCCCACTTTTCTTCCCGCAAATAAGGGTAAATTTCTTATAAACTCTACCTTCCTCTACTTTATTCTATTATTATTTTTTAAAAAAAAGTGCAGATATCACAGACGGGTAGTAAGACGCGGTGCGTAAACAGAATCGAATCTATAAAGTGAGCAAATCAAGTTGTGAAAGCCGGTATTGTAGACCAGTGTACGGCCCCAAAGTAAGACAGAGAGGGTGGTATCTAGCTCCTGATAGCTCCCGTATGGACCCCAAGAGCCCGGTGCAGGGGTAGCCACGGTCACGCGATGCGCTCATTAACACCCGCGACTTTTCCCCTCACGCTTCTTTGCTGGGTTTTTTTTTTACCACTTACTTTATTTTTATTTTTATTATTATTCTTGGTTTAATTTCCTATCCCTCACTCAGCCGTAACGGCAAGTAGACTACTCAGGCCGAAGATAAAGACAGTCTAACTCTCTGGCTTGCCGTCGCTACTGTACACCCTACCAAAATTAGCATCTTCCCCAATATTAAGAAATAATAAGACTTTAAAATTGAATATACTAATGTTGTTTTTATGTAATAGTATGGATTGAATCATTAAAAGTTCATTGGCAATAAAAAAAATTAAATTGACAAAATTCTGATGAAAAATTAAATTGATAATGTTTGCTGTTGGATAATATATTCCTAATTGAGATATAAAATTTAGAATAAAAATCGATTTTAAATACAATCTCAGTCAGAAATTTTTAAAATAAATGAACAAATTAAATTATTTGTAAATATTGACTAATGGTTGGAAATTGAGAATACAGAATTTAGTATTTTCAAAATTATGAGCTTAAGTACTTTACAATGAAGTATAATATAAAAATACCACCCCATTGGTACACTTTAATTATTAAAAATACCGGTTTGGTGGCGTAGTTGGCTAACGCGCTGGTCGTGTCGAGCTCTACTACCAAGGACGGGGAGATCGAGGTTCGAATCTCAGTTGGGTGAACTGGGGTGGTTTTTCCTAAATGATTTTCCACTCTCCCTCCACGCTAATGCGGGCTCACTTCATCTAAATTCAACCTTTCCAAATCCTAAGCTATTAGCGTAATTAGTAATTAAGCGTATAAACCGAACGGGTAGTAAGACGTGGTGCTACGTATTATTATTATTATTATTATTATTAATATTATTATTATTATTATATTATTATTATTAAAAGCGTATCATTGAAACATGTCAGAAACCGTATTTTTAATTTTAATTAAAGTGACATGTAAATTAAAATTTCATTATTTATAGACACACAAAATGTTGATAAACAATTATAATAAAACAGAAGTACACAAATTTGTGGTCAAAAAGTATTTTACTTTTTGACAGTAAATTTGTATATTGCGGCTTTATTATAAATATTAAGTAAAAATATTATTAAGTATTTTACTTTCTAACCATTTAAGCATAATTCTATTTTATTATAAATTGTCTATCAACTTTTTTATGTTTATAAATCATTACATTTTAATGTATGTATATGTATTAACTCTATATATGTACTAAATGGCTCACAGGAAGAGCCCAGATACAAATAATGAATATCTACATCGGAACTACTTGGAACCTAACCAATGTTCTTTAAGGTGGGATGGCAGAGAACGTGAGAAAACTCCAGTGTTTTTACAGTTCTTATGGGGAAAAAAAAAATTTTAGCCAAAATAAATCAAGTATTTTTCCAGGAGAAAAATAGAGTTTAATTTTATTCACATAGTGACCTTAACAGTTCTTGAATATCTGTCAAGGGTGTCCTGGAATTTAATGACAACTTCTTATCTTTATTTTAAAAACTTCTCGTCTAACGTTGCTATTCTCATGACAGATGTTCAGGAACTGTTGATATCAACATGTAGAGAAAATTAAACAAATCTTTTAAATCTTATGTTAATGTTCGTATAGATTCACTTATACATTTGTCATGTCTTAAATTATATCTACTTAACACAGATACCAATTCCCAGCCTATTAAAATTGAATTAATCTTACATAATAAGAGTGTAGATATAAAAAATATATATGTGCAGTAAAGAAAACACTGCTAAGATTTTGTCCTAACAAACCCCCCCTTCATTTGTTTCACGTCAAAGAGAATGCAATTTTAGAACAGGTCTCCTATCTAAAGGGATTGCGTTAACATTTCATTCTCTTTGATACAAGACAAAAGCAAGAGGGCATAGAGAAAACACTCTACCAACCGCCTTCCTTTAATGTCGAGAACCATAGAGAAAAGAGTTAATGACGAGACATGGCTTAGTTAGAGGGCTGTGTAAGTAGGGCCAGAGTTAAGGGCTATCCCCAAACTCACTTCCCAGACATGCATCATGGGAAAGAGCGGAGAACTTGGAAAATACTAAAATCTATGAAGCGAGTAAGTATTTAATGGATCTTGGAAAAATCGATCACAATTGTTTAAGTCAATCACAGGCTAAGTTATTTTTCATCCTTTAAAATGCTGTAGCGTTGAGTGTTTCAAAAAGATGACAAGCATAAATTTTGATCTTATGGTTTTTACTGAATGGCAAATATTTCTCTACCAAGATAATGGTGTTTTTCTTCATTGTGTGAATATATTCTTGACGTCCATTATATAAAAAATTACAATTTCAATCATTTCATAATAATTCCATTCCACCTTTCTTTCCTACACAGGTGACTTTGAGGAAGAGTCGATTATATTAATCGCTGAGTGTGATAGTGTTTTCTGGTGGTGATGTATGGAACTAATATTGAAACTTCGATAACTCAGATAGGTTCAAGATCGTATGCTAGAGACTTTTGGTCACATATACATTCTATGATTACATATACTTATTCTGAAAATTGAAAAATGACACCTGTATACGGGAATCGAGCCCGGGACCTCTGGCAACTACCGAGTCGCAGATGGCTGCGTTATCCGATGGCTCGTGATATTAATATAATCACATACATTGTAGCCGACGATTTCCGCCAGTCCATCATAGACTCTGCCTTAAAATATGACTGAAGAATGACCCAGAGCACGGAACGAATCCTGGATAGCTCAGTGGTTAGAGCATTGACGTACTAATCCAAAGGTCCCGGATTCGATTCCCGTGTCCAGGTGTCATTTTTCAATTTTCAGAATTTGATATCTAGTGGAGTAATCTTATCTAATAAGCATAAATAATAGCTCTGGCTATTAATTCTTACATATACTTAGCTAAGAATGGATTTTAGATGGATTATTGAACATGGTACTAGATACTTTTATAGTTAGATTTTGCTAACCTTGTGATCAAGGTAAACTCAAATAAAATTGTTTTTCAAATATTCATGAATTGTTCGGTGTGCTATAAATAGCACTAATTTTACTTGGAATGTAGCCCATTTCTTTGGACGATATCTATATCGATTGTTATTATAATTACTAGGTGTTCTATCTTACGACAGGTTCATTCCTTTTCTCAGTGAACTTAGACCGCCAATGCACCTACTACTTCAGTTACCAGAACTTTCTTAATTCCTTCAAATCGTCTAAAATCGATAGAATGACAAGTATTTTAATGTTAACGCGATATTTTACAGTTTATAATCAGAGAAACTAAAATATATCACATGAAAACCTTGTCGGACGAAAGGTATGACGCTATTAAATTTGCGTTTAGTTTGAGTTAGGGAGACAATAATCACTTGTTTATGCCTAAGAATGAGATTCTAATATATTAAATAAAATAACAGTATTCTTCTTCTCTATTTTCACCCACAAAAAATTAAAGAAATGACATTGCAAATGTGTCACGCGTGCTTAACTTGCAACACTGTTTTTTATCAGAGCTAGACCTCATTTTGAGTTGATTTATTTTGGACATAAAAAAAAAAAAAGAAACGCGCATTTAAAATCCACTGGGTAAGGTAAACTATTTCATCCAAAGCGTGCCATATCTAGTTTTTGCATCATCCTGTTTACAGCAAATTGGTTGCAAGTAGCACACAAGCACGCGCGCTCAAAACATTTTCCGACAAAGGTAAGTTTCTAAAATGGACTCAACACGAATATCACGCGATCAAAATTGATGAATCCATTAAACAGGTGATTAAAACATTATAATGATACCTCCTCTCTTAGTTTTCATCCCCTGTTGAGTCGCATGTACCTAGACGTAGAAAAAGGCGTTAAAGCCATATTTAAAAAATTAATAAAAAATAGGGGAACAAAAAAGTTAACAGTTAAATCCAACGAGCCTCTTAAAAATACCATCATGTATAAACTTAAGAGGTCTAAATATGTGGTTGTCACAACAAATTTGCTTAAATCTGAGAAGTAATAGTCACGGATATATCTTGGTTGTATCGATCGAAATGCAGCCTCATATAAGGTCTTATTTACTAGGGATGCTTATTTCAACCCTTACTTTGTACAGCACCCCCTCAGTATTTTAACGATACCATCGTACGATATAACGGCCGTGCCTTCTATTATCAACCATGACACACAACGTCAGCTGAAATTTCTCACACCCGAAGAAAGAGAAACAATTTCCTGGACTAGAAAGAGAGGGGAAAAAAAAGGCAAATCTATTTTTTTTAAAGTTATCGTTTGAATTGATCAATGAAAGGTTGTTCATGATTCATTTACAGTGAAGGATCGTTTAATCAATGTCATCATTTTGGCTTCAACGGTTTTTAATGGTTTTATTATGCGTTTTTATCTTCCGGTTGAAGCGTGTCATCTCTTTAAAGTCATGTGAGCGAGGGTGATTTATTAGCGTTGGAGAAACTGTTTCATAGCCCAAGAATAGGTCATTTATTTGTTACAAGAGTGGTTAAACCCCCTTCCATGTCTTTGTGTTGGCACAATACCCACTAAATTGATGTTCAGGAAACCTTAAATGTACTGCTTCTCTAATTGTGACTAAATTAATTAACAAGCAATGTGCCACAAAACAAGATAAGTCTTTTCTTTTGCATTAGCTTGTTTATTAGCTACTCTCAAATTAACTATAATATTATTTTACTATAAAGTTAGGTTTTCACTGCTTGAAAAGTATTTGGATTTTTCAACGATAGGACATTGGCGTGCTAATCCAAAGTTCTCTGCTTCTTAGCATCCAGCTAACACCTTTCAACATAAAGGGCATTTAATAATCATTGTATGTGTTCAAAGCACTATTTTTAAATAGAATGTAATTTAAGAACATTAATTACTTATTAATTTAAATTATAATATCACATTTATCAAGAAACATAAATTACAATATCTGAATAGAGATAGGCCTGTACCTGCATTCAGGACTTTGACCCGTGAGGTCAGTATTTTTTCTCCACAACATATTTTCTAGCCCCCCTCCAAGAAGATGACAGCAAGCAGTTTCAAACCAAGCCATGGCCCGGTTTCTTTTGGTTAAATTGTTAAAGTATTTGATAAGTAGTCTTATTGCTGGTAGACCTTACTAATGGATGTACAGTCGAGACAACTAGATGTCAAATAGTTTAGTTATTTTAAAGAATTATATATTACCTGGGATCAATGCCTCCGAAATAAAAGCTATTTGTGCTAACCGTATGCTTCAAATTGAACCAACAACCCCTCAATCATCTTCTCAGTTAATGATTTCATGCACAGTAGGTAGATGACTTTTAATTATTCAAATTACGTGAATTATTAGTTACGTGGTTGCGGCTACAACTAGCAATGCCATCTATTAGGAGTCACTTTAAACATATTATGGCATTCCCTAGTGAGTTGACGTTCAGCCGATAGTGTCATTGCCATTTTGTTCATTTCTTGAATAATCTATTTAGATTTAATAATCCTTTGAAACCAACAAATATATCAACAATACATCGCACCATTTGACTTTTGCCGTTTATCAACCAGTGTAAAAACCTTCGTAGCGAATTAACCACGTAAATCGTTTACCTAATATGTGTAAGAATGTTAAGAGAACTTAAACTAATTACATGACTCATTGTGACGGCATTCCTACCTTAACGTTGATCCGGAGTAAATTAAGGCAACTAAAGGTAATCATGACAAGAGAAACGTAACTTTATTTTATTTTAGAAACAAGATCTGTATCAACATCATCACGGTTAGCTCGTTTGCTTCTTGATAAGTCCAAATGAAGACGAGCTACTCATAAACATAATTCTGGGGCCCAATTATTCACCTGACCTAACGAGCCGTGCCCTTACCCAACAAAGTTATCAAGTAAGGACTAAGGAAACTGTGGAAAATTTTTTTTGTCAGGATGAATAAATAACAAAGTACCTCTGGGCTTAATGAGGCGGGTTTTGGGGTGCTAGGGTTTATTTCCTAAAGAATGTCACACTTTGTTAAATATCTCCCATGTATATAGGATTAAAAGGCTCAATGTAAGCATTTGCAAGGTTGATATTTCCTTTAAAAAGTACATATAAAAATTTCGATTGCTCTCTAAACTTTCAACTATTCACAAACTCACGGGTCACACGGACAAATATGTCATTATTACGAGGTCTGGGCTACCAATAATGTGGAGGTTTGGGTTCAAATCCCCAACAGAGTCATTTACCTAAATGACCTCCCACTGTATCTCTCTACGGATGAATTTCCTCTCAGTTCTATCATACTCACCTCCACCTCATTAGTGTAATTAATGGCAGATAGCTCTGGCGGGTAGTAAGATGCATGGCAAAAACAACTACATTACTTTCATACACCAACTTGTTTTCAAATTTATTTTTAAGTTCAAAATCATATCTTTCGATGGTTTAATTTAAAGAATGAAAAAATTATAATAGATAAATCGAGCTCTAACTAGCGTGAAGAGAAAATGGGAAATCCAAAGTGATAGATCACTGATGGAAAAATACTTCCAATTCACCCTGATGAGTTTCAAACCTTGATTCTCTCATCAGTGGCAATCCAGTCTGGTGATCTTGACACCTTAAACCATGTCACCCCCATTGCAGTAACATTCTCTACAAGAATGTAAAGTTATTAGTTGTTATTTAGACAAGTTTACAAAATCTGAGGGTTGATCATGTACGTTCAACATAAGACCACTTATAGGGCTGTAACATATTTGGAGCTCACCGTTAGAAATTGTCCAACGTCCACAACCCTCACGAAGACAAGTGCAGGTATGTTTGGCACTCTCGACCACGCGCGAGGCTGATCCACCAAACTGGCGGTGGGAAAACTGCTGTCAACATGTCACCTTGGCAGATGTTCTTATGATGATAGCAAGAAGCGGTCGGTGATTACCTTTTGTCTTAATGATGATGACTGTGACAAAGAGACTGACCAACATAGGTCGTAATCTCCTCCGAGAAGGTCGTAATTATCGCCTGAAAAAAAAAACCTCCGCCCTGTGGTTACATACCCATAGTGTCGTCCGCACTTTATAGAGAAGGGAGGGAAGGAGGGAGGGAGGGAGGAAAAGGAACTACTTTTTATGGTGAGAAACTTGGAAGGTCAAGTTGAGGGATAAAAACAACTTGAGATATATTAATGGTTTCACAGACAAACAAGGGCTTTTCTCATCCTGTGGGTAATACTCTGTATACACGGGACTAATTTTTCGTACTTTATCCAGTACCTAAAAATGTGGTGAAAACAGTAAGTGGATCATCTACCTCGAACAAAGGAGTGGCGAAAACTACGGCGATAACTCTCCAGTACCTGCACCAACACGCACGGAAGGGGGAAATGCTTCATTGGTTTATCCGTGACAGGAAGTCCTGAGTTCGAATCCCGGGCTAATGTTCTGAGATATTTCTTACTAAATGGTTTGTAACTTTATCTCCACGCAAATATTGATAAACCTCTTGTAAAATTGCACTTTCCACATTCCTACCCCATGAGTGTTACCACAGTCTGATTTTCATAGGAAGCCCTTGGTTTGAAAATTGGAAACCCATGTTGAAATAATGGCCTATAACAATTAATTGTATTTACATTATTAGTTTGTTTAATTAGCGATGTAAAGATATATCATACAGTTATTCATGAGGAAGTATTTTTGGAAGCTTTTGGTAACTCTTTAGATTAAATTCATCTATCTCTATTAATAAAATGAATTGTTTGTCTGTCATCAGTGTTGTGTAATATTTACATCACGCAGAGGTCTGTCATTTAAAAATTAGTAGCCCATGAGAGCGAACATGTGCACTTGGAATGTGGAATTTTAAATTTTTGATAATATTTAATCTTCATCCTATTTACCCTTTTTACTCCTTTTACCATTTTTACCCTTTAAACCCTTTTTTACCATTTACCCTCTTTACTCTCTCTAGCCTCTTTATCCTCTTCACCTTTTTTTTTGCCTTTATTCCCTTTTAATCCATTTAATATAATTCTCCATTGCTAACCTTTTTACTTACTCTTTTTTTACCCTTTGTTTAAAAAATTTATTATATTTACTATTTACTCTTTTTATCCTTGATACCCGTTTTCACTTATTACATCTTTTTAATCTTAAATACTTCTCCAGGTTTAAATCAGATAATTAATGTATAAAGGTGTCGAAAGGGTAAAAAGACCAAAAAGGGTTAAAAAAAACTTTTATTAAAAAGGTTAGTAAGACCAAAAGGTCAAAAATTTCAAAAATGTCTATAAGTACCAAAATGGGAATAATGTCAAAAAGGGCGCAAAAGAACGAAAATATTAAAAAGGGTAAAAAGGGTAGTACTCTTTAAAAGGGCATCAAGTAGATTTAGTAAAAATAAAATGTGCATAAAGGTTGAATGGATAATAAAGGGCAAAAGAGTAAAATGCAGAAAAAGGGGCAAAACGGGCAATAAATAATCAAAAATAGTAAAAATGTTAATGGGGTGAAAAGGATAAACGGGGTGAAAAGGCTAAAAATGGTAGAAGGGAAAACGGAGTAAATGCAGTAAAAAATGCTAAAATATTTTTGATTTCATTTAATTACAATTCTTATTGCCCTTTTTGCACCTTTTAACATTTCTATTCTAGAATAATACCTTCCTTACCCTTTTTCCCCTTTAAACCTGTTTAATCCTTTTTACACTTTTTACCCATTATACTTATCCTTTTTACTAGCCCCTTATATCCATTAAAAAACATTGATAAGATTTACTTTTTTATTTAACAATTTTCGAAATTTTTACACCTTATTAACCTTTTTAATATTTTTATCCTACAATATTTCTCCCGGGCAATGCCAAATACTCCAATTCTAGTAATAAATAAATCAAACAAGACATATTTATAGAATTCCAATCAATATTAGTGGTCGAAAATGGACTTCCTATAAAAAGCAGAGCTTATATGGAAAGCCTGGATGGTCACAGGATTCTTGTGACGGAACATTTTTGAAATATAAATCAAATCGGGAGATTTGATGCAAGCCCAGCCTACCGATATGTTTATTTTACCGAGATAAATACAGATGTTTACCTGATCCACATCAGTGGACATGCAGAGCAAGACGTCAATATCCTTGGTTATCATTGACTGGTGCGTGTTTCAGGCTCGATATATTGTTGGGTTTTTTTCCCCTAAGTGGTTCATCATGCTCTTTCTACTTAAATTACATTTCATTTGATATAATTTTTACCTTCCTCATCCCTATTAATATGAAATACGGATAACTTGGAAGGGTAGTAAGAGGTGTTGCATTTAAATAAACATATATAAGATACCAGTCAAATAGTCCAGATGTTTGCAATAGGCTCACTTTGTTTACTTTACTATTTTCTGCCTGAGACATGTCCGCCAGTCTCTTGATATAATCTATGTACAGCAATCACCCTTGTTCTGGTAATAGCTATAATTTCACAAATTACATACAAACTTTTGTCATAAAATTTCTCATGACGTGTGAATAAGTTGGACTTGCCATTAGAATTTAATTTTTCGACAAAATATTCCATATCTATTTTAAATTATTAATAAAACTACAAAAATATTAAATTGAATCCTTCACTCAAAGTCTGCGCATGTGCTTGTACTTGTACTTACTAGTATTGTCAACTTAATAAATTTATATTAGTGTTCTGCGGGCTAAATTTCAAATCACCTTGTCTTAAAATGTTCCTTATTCAATATAATAAGAGCAGGGTGCTCGTACCTCTCACTATAGTGGGATCCGGTTCCGTGGTGTAGTAGTCAGTTCACCTGACTACTATCCCAAGGGTCCCTGGTTCGATTCCAGTCCTGTACCTTGGGTATTTTTCTCTTAGGGGGATTATACCAAAGGTAGCCAGAGATTGGTTAGTTTGGTTTGAGTTTAGGCTTAAGACTCCGACTGGCCCACACCTCCATATTCACTATCATCACATCATCTCATTACGGGTACGACGTGTAGACAACCTCCTATGGTGTACCCCGGACAACGTTCTGTGACACCAGAGCAGCTAATAGTCTACATACAGGGGACAGAACTGGATGTCATACGATTTTTAAAAAAACTATAACGTCTCAGCAATACATAGTTAAATCTCCTAAAACCGTATCTCTTTTGAAACGCCACCTACAACTATTCCATACACAACATTCTTTAACTCTCATCCCTATTTTTTCTTCATGTACCAGATTGATTTTAATGAACAAATATATATATTTTTTTATATATTTTAGAATTCATACGGAGTACATACTAGCTGGGTTATTTTCAATAATGGCAGAAGCGACAAAGGAGAGTAATTATTGTAACTAAAGGGTGCAGACATCCGGTAAAAAGTAACCTGATTGGATTACGCGTCTTACAGTTACAGTCCAATTTTCACATGAAGGGCCATTTTATAAAATGCAAGCCTGTTTTTACAACAAATATTATGTGTTAATTTTACAATTTATTTTTAGTTGTTTTATAAGTTTTGGTAAGATTTATCAAACATGACAGCTGCAGATTAAAATGACTTGAAGCATGAATACATGAAAGTATATCTATTAATGTTCTAACTGTAAGGTAAGAACATTGGACTATATATATTGTAATGTTGCCGGTAGGGTTGAGTATTTAGTGTATGTTGTCCTAGATTATATTAGTTTGCTAGTCAAATAAACATATTCTATTTTAAAACTTCGAAGATAAATATAATTAATGTAGCCGTAGGAGGCCGATATTTCAACTATTCTCATCGTTTTCACAACCCAAACATGATTATTATTCAATTTCAAATGTTTGTGTATGTACCCTTCACAAGTTCTCATAAAAAAAAAAAATCACAAAACATTTTGTTCTTGTCGTATTCAGAAACGTGGTCATGCATTAATTCAAATGTCATAAAAAAAACTA
>CABFWB010000983.1:39022-87497 GCA_902151455.1 Timema bartmani
AAAAAGGAAGCACTCGAAATATGTTTAAGGGCCCTTCGGTGAGTGAGAGAAGCGGGGGAAGGTAGGCCTACCGTACTGGAGGGAGTATATTAAAACTAAGAGGCTCTTGACTACCATCTGTGATAACAGCGCTTCAAGTGGTTGGTAGTCCATATTATTCTGACCAAGTTTCGGCGGTTCACTCAAGCAATAATGGAGATCAAAAGATTTTTTTATTCCCTCCATTCACTATTGATAGGAGTTTTGAGCACAGTTAAGTTTCAAGCTGCGCTGAGTGTCTATGAGAGCAATCTGTGGGGGGATCACTCCATTGATATTGTTTTTAAACTCATTCTTATGAATAGTCATATTTTGAACTGATTTAATGATGAATAACGGCCAAACAAATGAAGAGACACATGAACGTATACATGCGTAAGAATAAATTATAATCCTTCTAGCCTCCAGCGATGGGTGAGTGAACTAAATGTCAAGATTCACTAAACTGGTTGGACAATGATATTAAGGTTGAGGTATGAATTTGCTGAGGTTGGTTTTTAATAAATTATTTTATATCCCTCCAAACAAATGCGTGTACATTTCCTCTACAATTCATCATTTCATCCCTGTCTACTAGCGTGATTCCAATTTGTATATTCTGGCTGGTTAATAAGACACGATGGAAATAAGTATTTGTCTAAATCTTATGTGTATGTTACACGTCTTGATACCCATCCAAGATGTCAAAATATTTGCACTAATGTGATAGGGACGAAAGGGTAGAATTTTACAGTAAATATACCCGTATTTGCAGTGATGGAGCGTTGAAAGCCATTTTGGAAAAGCAGAACTCAGCACACCTAATCAGGCTACACCAGAGGTTACCAACGATTTTCGGGCCCCGATTGATTTTTGCATTTATCAATGGTCTCATGATCATCTTTCGTTTCTCCACTCCACTTTTAATTAGTTTTTTTTATATAATCTTGTATTTATTCCTTTAATTCAATATCTCATCCAATACTTATGTCCTTGTCTTTAGAGAAAATAAATAAAGTACACTTCGTTTATCCTGAAAGGTAGCAGTCTTCACCTTGAATGATTACACTATGACTCTCTCTATCTTATAAGATGTAACATAGTGTAATAATGCAAGGTAAGCCTGTCTTTTCGTCATGATGTAGTTTTCTTACGCGATCGACTGAAAATTGTGGTGAGATCGACCTATTTACGACCCCTGGGCTACACAGTCTATTGTAATAGTAGTGCCTTAGACTGTATGATCACTGATGTGAATGTCACAATTTTAAGTTAATAACATTGTCTGTTTGGAGATTTCGAAGCTATTTTGTTAAGCTGGGTGCATCTTAACTTGACGCACCTAAGCAGTCTATGCACTATCACATTTAGACACCAATGTATTGAATAGAAAAAGAGGGAATAAAATGAGAAGTTAACCTTGCAACGCCTCTTTTTTATGTACTGATAACACTTCCCCTATTCTTCCGACGAGTTTAAACAGTCATTCTATTATTTGCGCCTTGAAAACATAATCTTGCTTTTCAAACATTAATTTTCCTGGTTTCCTATTCTAGGTAAACATATTATTTCATAGATTTTTTTAAATCCACATCCTGACAGGAAAACTCCTACAGGCCATTTTCATAACCAAACCAGATAGCCTAAGTTGTAAATGATTAATAAAAAATTCGTTTAAAACAAAAACTACTTCAGATAAAAATAAAGAAATTTGTGATATTGTAGGATTATTTTTAGAATAATTTAAGAATTTTTTGTTTTGGTTTCAACGTTATGTCTTTAAAAATCACCTAATGAAACGTAAATTCCCAAACATAGGAAGTGTTATCTTGACTTTCCGTGACATCACAGGTGGGAAAAGTCCTTAATTTAATAGTAATATATTATATAGTTGCTATACTCTGTTTGAAAGCAATATGATAGTCAAACATTTGTAAAATTCTTGTTAAGATTGAAAATATTATTTTTTATGAGGTGGATTTAACTTTTTGTTATCCACAAACATAGCCATAACATAAGGTATAAGGATTTAAAATATTCTTAAAAAGCTTAATGAAGAATATTGTAACATTGCCATTGTTTACAAGTGAGTCCACAGAAGAGAAGAAATACGCTGCTACATTGTTCTTGTCCTTTCTTTCCAAGATTTCACACAGGAGGACCCTACATGCCAGCGCTAGAAGACGGAGCATTTCACAATGTATCCTCTCTCTTTCTACCTCTCTTCCCCAGCAGGAGGGAAATGCTAAGCCCCCCCCATTTCCCATATGCCCAAGGACCACTCCAGAGCAAGTAGAACAGAAGTCTGGACTCAAGAACCCTTGCTTCTTTCAAGTGCGCTACTTAGAGCCTCATTGGTCTATTATACACTGATGGGTTGGGGAATAGGGGATTAGGTTGGAGAGGGGAAGGTTGAAACACAAGAATAAAGAAGATTATGCAACGAGAAACAAAAGAATGAATGAGATGAGGTCTGTAGAAATACAAGAATAAAGATGGTTATACAAAGAGAAATGCAAGAATTAAAGAAAACTATGTTAGGAGAACAAGAGAAATCAATGAGATGAGGTTTGGAGGAACACAATTAAGATAAAGATAACAAAGAGAAACTCAGGCACGAAGAAGCTTATGCTTTTAGAAATATATAAATAAATGAAATGAGGTTTGGAGGAACACAAGAATTAAGATAAAGATACAAAGAGAAACTCAGGAAAGAAGAAGCTTATGCTTTTAGAAATATATAAATAAATGAGATGAGGAAATAATTAAGATAAAGATACAAAGAGAAACTCAGGAAAGAAGAAGCTTATGCTTTTAGAAATATATAAATAAATGAGATGTGGTTTGGAGGAACACAAGAATTAAGATAAAGATACAAGAAGAAAATCAGGAATGAAGAAGATTATGCTTAAAGAATTATAAAAAATAGGGGAAGATATGATTTAAGAAACACAAATATAAAAGGAAATTATGCTTGAATAAAAATACAAATGAAGTTGAAAATTGGAGAAAAATTAGAAAGAATAAGAATTTTAAAGAAATATTAGAATGAAGGATTTTTTGTATCATTACTTACTGCTCATCCATTATTACAATTAATGGGGTAGGGATGAGGGAAGTATAATTTATAGAAAGAATACCCGCATCTGCTTTGAAGGAGAATGGGAGACCATTAAGATAAAAACTTAGCATAGCCATCTGGAGTCACCATTGAAACACATTTTACGAGACATACCTTTGTCCAAGTGTTCATCGGCGTGAATATGAAGGATCTAATGCTTGAATAAACATAATAGTGGACTAGACCATGCTGTGGTAAATACGAGGCGTATGACTTTATGCAAGAAAAATACAATCAAATCATAAATAGAAAAAGTATGTAGAAGCACAGTAGTGAAAGAATAAATTAATTAATGAGGAAGATTATAACTCTAAAGATATTTAAAAATGAAAAAGATGGTGTACAAAGAGACCCAAAAATAACGAAAATAATAATAATAATATTTAGCACCGCGTCTTACTACCCGTTCGGATTAAACGCTTAAGTACTAATTACGCTAATGGATTAGGAATTGGGAGGGTTGAATATAGAGGAAGTGAACCCGCATTTGCGTGGAGGGAGAGTGGAAAACCCACCCCCAGTTCACCCGACCGAGATTCGGACCTCGATCTCCCCGTCCTCGGCAGTCGAGCTCAAAACAATAATAACGAGAGTAATAGCACAGCAAAAATATATTAATGAATAAAATGGATTATGGAGAAATAGGATAATAAATACGGTAATGATTTAAAGGAAGTTCATAGACCAATATTATTGAGCTAGAGAGGACACAAGAATGACTAGAATTATGATACGAGAAAAAAATACAAGAATTAAGATGTGTTATAAAGAAAATGATCCATAGGAAAACACATTAAAATTATTAAGAGTACACAAAGAATAAAGCGACATAAGCACATTGGAAAAAATATCCACACTGTTTTAGGCATCAGATCCGCAATATTCTAGATGGCTGTTGATTGGAAAGTTGAACTTTGAATGATGGCCAGCATTATGGCTAAGTTACCTTCTAAATCTCATCCTTCTAGATTCAATCATCAATAACCTTGGGATTAAACGTTATAATTAAATAACAGAGGAGGAGGACAATAAACCATATTCGCTGAAAATATTTATGAAAACGCTACTAATATTAATTACAAGACTTAAACGTAACAGATTGAATGCAAACTGTTTTTAAATTACCCATTTTACCTTGCTTGGGTCTGGAATACAATAACAAGAAGAAATGAAAGATATTTCAAACATGTATTAATATGAAAAGAAGAGAATAAAACTTTAATAATATAATTAGACAGTATCAAAATTGAACTAAATTGTTTTCGTGAATTAACACTTCAAGTTATATAACCTGCAACTGTCACTTTTAATCGATTATATTAGAACCTATTAAATATTACTGATAAAATAGTAAAATATCATCAACATTGATTACAAAAATTATTTTTATTTTCTATAAGTTTCTTCCTATCTAAGAAATAGCATAAGTTTACTGATCTTTTAAATTATCCTATAGGTCATAGCTGAAAGGATTAAAACTTCAACTACCCTATCAATTTACATTAAGCCATTTTAAAGCTGATCATATAGAAATAACGATAAATAGTGATTTTAAAAGTGGTATTTCCGTCTTACTTCCATGCTGATGAGAATGCACCTCCTTTAAGCTATTTTTCCATATCCATATCCATTAAATTAGTTCGTAAACAACTCTTGTGCTGAAAGTACTAGCTAAGGTTTTGAAATATGGACTCGGTGCAGCCCAACGTTTTCAAATAAATATATATGCTAATTTATCAACATTATTTGGATAAACCGATAGCCCACACAAGACTTTATTGGTTAAATGTAAATTAAATAAAAGGTCATAAAAAACTAAATCCTTACTTATAATATCATGATTTATTGAAGAATAAACTCTAATACAAAAAAAAGTGATTATTGCTGAAAAATAATTCCATTTACGGATTAATTATTGTTATTTTTTTTTACAAAACTTTAAACATATAACGAAAAAACTGTAAGAATAAAAATTTTAAAAATACCATGTGAGACAACCACCAAGGTACAGGACAGGGATAAGATGGAAGGTTTAACAGAAGGCAACAAGATAAACAGAGCGGACCACATTGGGGTATCTTCTAGTTTTCCAGACGGGGGACCCGGAAAATGAGTTGGGCCCACGGATTATGATGACCTTGTTAAAACCACGTGCTCACCTTCTTAGGCCGGGCGCACACCAAAGAAGCGAAACTGTTTTGAACAACAACAAAAAAAACTTTTTTTTTAATCGAAAACGTTTTGTTTCGAGAGAAAACATTTGATTAAAATTATTTTTATTTGTTTTCTGAGATTTTTTTGGGGGACAAATCCAAGGCTTTTTTCTCAATTAAAGAGCTACGTGTGTCTTTTGCAATAAACCACGCACAAACACACACCCTATCTTCTATAATGTTATCAGAATAATTAGCTGTTGTCTTGTTATGGCAAGGGATATATAGCTTGCTATCACGATTCAGCATGGAAGATGTTCTTGAAATTATCCTATCAATACAATGCCGACTGAAGAAAATATTAAGGATAGCTTTGTTAGATCCTCCTATGTGACCGCATGTTCTAAGGTGTCATTCTCACACTAGACTAGACTGCCTAGGACGGAGATATCGGATGTGCTGAGGGTGTTTTTCCTAAAAAAAAAAAAGTTTTCCACTCCACCTTTACGCAAATGTGGGTACACTTCCCATAAATATAACCTTACTCATCCTTACAACTGTCAACGTAATTAATAGACTACATATGCGTGCAATCCGGACGGGTAGTTTGACGCGATGCTAAAGAAAATATTTATTGGTGGATAAAAATAAATTCTGGAATTTTATTTTACTAGTTTATAAATATTTGGCAAAACCAAAAGTGCAGCCACCTTTTGGTGCTTTTTTTTTAGTTTATACCTTCATTTTCCAAATGAAAATCCTATTTCTGCCAATAAATTTGGAATGAAATTCAGTAGGGCCCTATTCTTATAATATTATAAGCAAATACAAAAATATTCAGTCTTTATTTATTGCAATTTGAGACCCTGTTGAGTGTTTCCATACAAACATACGTCTTACACACCAACATACAACTGAAGATGGCAAATTTCTTTTACTTTTTTGACTTGAAGATAAAATTAAATCGATGGCAAATTAGATATATATGTGTAGATCTTCTCCCACATAAAATATACATTTTTATTTTGTTTTTAACATAAATTTCCGCAACTGTTGAACTCATTTTACTGACGCATATTGGGCGAGTGGACTTGGTGAGAATAGAGTCCACTCCTTTAGAATTACGCTTAAGTTTAGTATTAGTAACACAAATTAACACAAACACTGTTTAACACAAACTTGAACAAACGATACTCTATAAACACACTTGACAGAGAAGTTCAACGCGCCTGCGCGCAATACATTGTTTGATTATCAGACAAGGGTTTATGGTTTTGCGTCTAGTAGACCTCAGTATTAAAGTACGCCCAAAAATATTTAAACATACTTTAAAACTTTTTTGCTTTTGGATTGATGAGAATGTGGCAATTTTTATACCATACATTGGAAGAAACAATAAAGATAAAATAATTGAAAACCTTTTCGTGTCTTTGTGGTGCGCCTAGCCTTACACGTACAAAATAAAACAGGGCTGGCTTGGGGAGGGGTTTTTTTGCGAAACAAGATGACCATCAGCCGAAGAAAACTTGAGTTAATACTATCGCAAAGGAAGAACTAGATTTTTCTACGTTCTCAATTTTACTTTCTCTAGAGTGGAAGCTGATGGGTTCTAGGGAGGAGGGGTGAGGATATTTTTGAATATGGATACATAGCGTAGGTTAAATACTAGACACAAACAACAACATAGAAACACTAGCTTTCGATAGCCGTTCTTTAGAGTAAAGCAGATTGTGTACATTTAGTTTATAGCATTAAACAAAATTTAATTATTCACTAAGAACCCATATTGTTTTTTACTGCTAAAGTATATCGTGTGTGTGTGTGTGTGTCTTCATACATTCTGAGCTTGTTCTAGGGTTGGACTAAACTTTGTGCAGACATAAGCTTCTACCAGGACACCTTTGGTTTATTGTTTGTTTTTGCCTCTTGCCCAACTTTCTGGACCAAGGGTGCTCAAAGTTTACAACTTAAGTTATTTAAGAAAATTTGGATACAAAAAAAAATTTAGTTGCACATATTAAAGTTGCCATTTTTATAGTCAAGTGGCAACAACAACAAAATAACTCAAACAAAGCTAAATATTTTTTAGATAAATATAAATTACTATGCCCAAAGTAATCTGATTAAAAAGATATATTCCATATATTCTCGTATTTAAATAGATACTAATCAACCCATTCCAACCAATCATACCCTTTCCTCTTAGGAAATAAGCCAGATTTTATTTTTATTTCCTTCGTGCTTTCCAAGTAAACAAGTAACAATATATTTAGGAAATAGTTATGATAGTGGTCCAAGGAAGAGAGAATATGTAGGGACTATTTACATCCGTTAAGTTATTTATAAACTGAATTTTGGAATAAAACAAGTATTTATTAAATTAATATATGTTAAGCTTGTTTTTCTTCAAACACCATAGTCTCATGAGTTGACCAGCTGACAATTTCTCATGAGATGTTAGTTATCATTTTGTAGACGATTTGTCATCCTATTAACCTTATATATTAAAAATTAAATAGCCAAATCTAATATTTATACTTTTAGTGAGGATTACTCCATCTAGATATAATATCCTTAAAATTGAAAAATGACACCTGGGCACGGGAATCGAACCCGGGACCTTTGGCTTAGTACGTCAATGTTCTAACCACTGAGCTATCCAGGATTCGTCCCATGTCAAGGTATCATTTTTCAATTTTCAGAATATGATATCTAGATGAAGTATTCCTCTCTAAAAGCACAAATAATAGCTTTGGCTATTTAATTCTTAATATGCAATCCTGTACAATTATAATAATTGTACAAATGGCTGCTATAAGCCAACTACCGAGATGAAGATGGCTGCGTTATCTGATAGCTCGTGATATTAATAAAATCACAAATTTGTAGCCAATGATTTCTGCACGTCCATCATAGACTCTGCCTTAAAATATGAGTGAAGAATGACCCTGGGCACGGGAAGAATCCTGGATAGCTCAGTGGTTAGAGCATTGTCGTACTAAACCAAAAGTCCCGGGTTCGATTCCCGTGTCCAGGTGTCATTTTTCAATTTTCAGAATACTTATATATTAAATTATATGTTTTCATAGAATAAGTAGTCGTATTCAAAAGTTTTAGCATAGTTGGGAAAAAAATAATTCAGCCATTTTCCTATATCTCGAAGTGAGGGAAGCGGTGTAAGCAGCACGTGTGTATTTTTGGCAGGTGGCTGTAAAGAGGGCGGTGCAACGAGAAATGCGGGCTAAAGACTTACAAGTGTGCTCTAATTTGTACACTCTGGGAACAATCTTACGAGACCTCAAGAACATTTAGAGACACAGATTACACAACAAATGGCCTTCTACCACTATTTGTCGGATAGCGTATGAGCTATTGTTATACTTTATACTTTTTACGCTCTTGTTTGTGGGAAAACAATGAATATTTTTCAACATTAAAGAAAAAGACAATTGCCTATGTAGATACATGAATATTCCAGATACAGGTTTACAATCAGCCTTTTGCCCCTTCAGTTGATGCCAATCTTATTGAGTATTTCCATTATAAACAAACATTAAACTTTAAAAAAATCGCTCCCTTTAAAAAATCATGAATTAAATAACATTACAAATAAATTAACAAGAAGATGTATATATATATATATATATACATCTTTTTGTTAATTTATGTATATATATATGTATATATATATATGTGTGTATATATATATGTATATATATANATATGTATATATATATATATATGTATGTATATATATATGTATACATATATATATATACATACATATAAATATATATATATATACATATATATATATATATATACATACATACCAAAGATAATTCCTACAATGAGGTTTAATCAGATCAGTTTCGTGCTGTGAAGTGCTGCCAGGGAAAGTGAAGCTTATTAAAACTTTCTTGTGATACATCAGGCCTCATATTTTGGTCTCCATTTGACTAATAGAAGATCAGCTAAGGACGACATAACCTCACGGGGTAGATGTATATCTGTTGACACCTGAACATTGAATGTTCTACTGAATGGTAAAAACAATTTATAAGTGTACATTTTAAATTATCTCTGCTTAACCTGGCAAGACTCTATGATACGACACTTATTTTTTTTTTAGCACCGCGTCTCACCACGGTACACCCTGTATATATACGTATTATCTGAAAGTGTAGGGAGGATTGGTTAAAGAAACCAGCACTAAGCAGAACTATTACTGGCGCTATGGTATTTCCAAGATAGTTCTTATTTTTTTAAATACAACAAAATATAAGCCTTTATTCCGTCTCCTGAAAAAGTTGTGAATCTCAGGTTCTCCAGTAGGAGGTTTTGGAAAGTTCCCATTTCCGCGTGACCGGAAGTGTATCTCCCGAGTAGTCCGCCATCATGTGGAGTACAGAGAGGGTGGTACTGATCACACATGAGGGCTAATAATGTGGGTGAAGCCCGCCAAGTCATAAGGAGAAGGCGTGAAACTACCATCGCCCTCCTTCTATCCTCACGTCTTGTGATATCACCCTCTTATTTCGCTAACATGGTGGACCCACGCTGATACTGCGCGACGATAACGTGTTAGTGATCCGTCCGACCTAGCCCGCGAGGCCACAGCTGTTTTACTGCGACGATAGTCTGAGCAACATTCCTTTAGCATCTCGTATCAATCAACAGTTCATGTTACACGCATTTGTACTAATTACGACAATGTGTTACGAATTAGGAAGGTAGTGTTCTAAACGAAATGTACTCACATTTCTATGAAAGGAAAGTTGAAAACCCTTCTGGAAAAAAACACTCTTAGTACACCCGACCGGGATTCTAACCATGACCTCCTAGTCACCTGCATACATGACTACATTATCTTAACTTTTAGTCCACATGACTACCATCATAGAAAACATTATTTAAATGTATTGATATATCTAGCTCCATGCTTTTGGCTAAGGTAATACATGTTTCAACTTGGAAAGGTAACATTGTTAAGAGGGCGGCCTCAGTGAGCAAGAAATTGCTGTGCAGACGTTCAGCTCTAACGCAATATAGTTATAAGATACGTTAATTAAAAATATGGTTCCCGCCAAAATTATGTCTTAAAGAGTCCAAAAGGGATCTTTATCCTTAACAGCCCTATAATTTATTTGCATTAATAGAAACAGATGTGGGAAAATATGACATTGGGTCATTTTCAAAAACTTTTTAAATATATTTGTGGAACTATGAGACTAGGCTTGATGTAAAAAGGCTCTAGAATTAACCTTCTTCTAACCAATACAGTAATTTTTTGATAGGCTTACAGCAATAAACTTTTAAAATGTTTGAGAACTATCAGCAAGCTTTCCTCTTAACCTTGAGATAAAAAGTCTCGTAGATTTATTTCCCCAGTTGTTATTGACGTGACAAAGGGTCGTTGTAGGTGAAAGGTGAAAACGAGTATAAGCTTAGACACAATAAAGAAGTGGTTCCAGAAAATAACACAGACCAGTCCGTGTGGCTAAGTGGACATAATTTTAGGAGTCTTCGACTCTGGGTTGTATAGACTGAGGTGTTGATCATCCATCTATTGTGAAGGAGTAGTAGGAGTGAAGAGGGGAATAACAACGTGAGGGGATGATGTGAAGGTAGGGAGTTGTCGGAGTATCTTCCTAACATTGGTTTTAATTGGGTAAGATTAGATGATGTGTGGGATAAGAAGTAAGTTAAAGAAGTGTAGGGCATTAGTTTTAATTGAGGGAGTAAGTTAGGGAGGTAAGAGTGATAGAAATAGTGAGAAGAGAGGTGTAGGAATGGATGAGAGAGGGGATAGTGAGGATAGAGGTGAAGGAATGAGTGAGGGAGGGGAGAGTGAGAGATATAGTGAAGAGAAACATGAAAAAACTAATGAAAGGAGGATTGAGGGAAACAGTGAGGAGAAAGGTGAAAAATGAGTGAGGGAAGGGATTGAGAGAGACCGTGAGGATAAAGTGTAGCAATGAGTGAGGGAGAGGATAGAGATGGTGAGGAGAGAGGTGTTATAATGAGAGAGTGAGGGGAGAGAGATAATGAGGAAATAGGTGTAGCAATGAGTGAAGATATAGGTGTAGTAACGAGTGAGGGAGAGAGAGGAGTGAAAGACGTAGTGTAGATGGAAAGGGTAAGAAGAGAGTTGTATGGTATTTGTTTTGACTAAGGTAAGTGGAGAGTAAATGTGTGAAAGAGAGTACAGTAACTAAGAGAGGTGGTGAGGGTTGAACATTAGTTCTAATTGAGGGAAGAGGAGGGGATGAACGAAGGAAACAGAGAGTGTGGGGCGTTAAGGTATGAGGAGGGATATGAAGGATATTGGTTTTAATTAAGTTAAAAGGAAGTATGAATGGTGAGAGTGACAGAGAAGGTTGCTACATCAGACTTCTATCCTGGATTGAGTTAGTATGTAAGCCATTGTGACTTTGTAGATTACAAATTAAGATTAAATAATAACACAATAGCCTATATATTATAAAATAACTACATTTAATCATTAGATTCTCAGTTCCTAACAATTTATGTCCTCCCTCTCATACTCGAACACCTTTTCACGTACAATTAACCGGGATTTATAAACACTATAATATTTTAAACAGAAATCTTAACATCCAAGTGCAGATTTCTGAATTCTTCACCTGTAAACAACCCTGCCCCATGGTGTAGTGAGTGATCAGTGAACCTGACAACGAGTCTAAGGGTACCGGGTTCGATTACCGGCTGGTACCTTGGGTATTTTCCCTGAAAGTGGAACTATCCCAAAGGGCACCAGGGTTTAGTTAGTTATGCTTAAGTTTGGTTTAGTTGTTTCCACTAGTTCCACACCCTAATATTCACTATCATCCTTATCTAATCTCATCGGGATATGTAAGGAACCTCCATGGAAAGGTCGTAGGATTAGTACATTCGGGAAATCCCCTGGGCAATGGTACAAACTGTGCTACGAGTAATGTAGCCCAAACACGCAATAGTATATTATTTGTAAACAGATAAATTATTCAGATCAATTATTTAGTTGTTTTCATTTTGTTTAATAATTCTCAACTTTGTAAATATTTTACCGTCCCATATAGAGAAAGTGTTGAAATCATGAAAAAAAATTACCTCAAGATAATGATGGATCTGGTCTCAATAAAAGGGGTCTTAAAATTTTGCCTGTCCTGATGTATAATGGTAAGACCTTAACACTTTGAGGCTCAATCTTTATTTCGACAACAGCCTTAATATTATGGATAGTTTACTGATGACTAATGTTTGAAATTGCTTTTAACAATTCGGCTTAAAATTTATATTTGAAGATCGTTTCATATTATTATCAAATTAATATGTTTGTCTTAGTTATAAAAAAATTAGTTACTGGTAGTTAATTGGAAACCGACTTTTAAAAACATGATCCTGGCTATATTAAACGAAGAATTATGTGCGATTGTGATAAAAATATTTATTTTAAATATGACCCTCCTCGGTGGTAAAATGGTCTATGTAAGGTGTCACTCTCACAATAGACTGGACTGCTGATAATGGGGAATCAGGGTTCGAAACCTAGTCAGAAGTACTGCAGGTAGTTTTCCCTAAATGGTTTTCCACTCTCCCTCCACGTAAATACAGGTACTATTATTTATTGAGGTATTTAACGGTCACTTTCTGAACCAACTGATTATATCAGCACAGGAGAATTTCTATGAGCGAGAGTGAAAAGACCAACGATTTTGCCTGGAAAGGTATTTTCCCATACCTTCCGGATTTATTTTACATGCCAAAATTGACATGGGACCAATAGCTTTACTTTTCCTCCGAAGGAAGTTGTGCTACGTATTTTTATAGCTTGATAACAATCCTTCGACCCCGGCTGGGTTTGGACCCACGAACATCGGGTACTGAGGCAAGCACTTTACTCCAAGACCACCGAGGTTGACAATGCAGGTATTCTTCCTCTAAATTTTACCTTGTTCATCCCTCCACATTAGCGTAATACGTGCATTGCACACTTCACTTACCCTGAAAGGTAACAAACAGTCTATCCTTGATAGATGGGGGCGTCCCGAGTTATATTTTGCTTTTTGGCGCCCTCCTATACGATCGGTAGATAGTAGAAAATTCGGAAAATAATCCCCCAAACCTAGCATCTCGAAACCTAAAGTAGCCTGGTCATGACAGGAAAATAATATGAAGGGAAACTCCACCAATGGTAGTCATACTTCAAACGTGTCACTGCAAGATTGTGCGAAAATGGTTAGGATTATAAATACAACTATAAAAACATGTTTTGAAGACAATATTCTCCTATTTATGTTTTATTATAACAATCACCCACGTTGATGTATATATATTACCCTCCTCGGTGGCGTAGTTAGCTAACGCAGCTAGTCGTGATGAGCTAGACTGCTGATGACGGGGAGATCAAGGTTCGAATCTCGGTCGGTTGAACTGGCGGTGGTTTTATCTAAATGGCTTTCAATTCTTCCTCCACGCAAATGCGGGCTCACTTCCTCTAAATTCAACCTTCCCAATTCCTAACTCCTTAGCGTAATTAGAACTTAAGCGTATAACCCGAACGGGTAATAAACCACGGCGCAAAATAATTTCAATTTCCAATTTCAATTTCAATTTCCTTTATTATAGTGCTGGCCAACAGTCGTAAGACCTATAACAGGCCAGCACTGAAAAGTACACAAGTACCTTACAAATACATATAATTACATGAGAAAATATGATAAACAAAAATGGCTAAATAATGTTATATACTGATGAATAGTTACGAAAAAAAAGTAGTAATTAATAATGAAAAGAATAAAAAATAGCATTAATAACAAATAACTAAAGAGTGGTTAAAAGCAGTAACAATATGTAAAAAATAGATCAGAATATTGTAAATTTAAATATTATATGCAGAACCTCTACATGATAAATTATTGATATGGGAGTTCCTTAAATAACTCTCTGAGCTTAGCTTTTCTTTTATGATAGAAGTCGAATTCGACAAATCTAGAATTGACGCTATGGATACAATGACCTATAGGGCTTACCTTATAAGTGCTATTGAGAAAAAATAATTTTGGATTACGAAAAGCCCGAGAAGGGATATGAACGCCTACATGATCAAGGGCAAATTTGCAAGAAATGTTGTTATTGAAATTATTAAAAACAAAAAGGGCATCACAATAAAGTCCACGCGAGAAGAGAGTTTGGAGCCCTAAGAGGTTTCGAATTCTGTCATAATCATAATAAATCCGGTTACTAAATAATTTATCCTAGCGCGCAGCGACAAATTTTCTTTGATAATAATATAATAATAACTATACACTTTGATATTATTACCGATTTAGGATGTTATTGCAAATAATAGTTTTATATTGCGACTTTTTTTTCAAAATTGAGATTGTAGACTAACTTTTTGAAAACGGAACTAGAGCTTATTTTATTCACTAACAAAAACCATACTAATATGTAAAATTCATGTCATTATATCAAAAAAGTGAACGATTGCTACTCTTTGTAACTCCACTAACACTCACAGGTTCTGCTAGGTTAGTTTGGTTCTCTATTTAACTCCCCCCTCGAACTGACGCCCCTGTATATATACACTACGGCTTTGTCCTATTTTATAAGCTTTACCGTATTGGAAACGTGTTAGCTAAGCTTTCTTACCTTTCAGGGTAAACGTAGTGTACAGTACAAATGTATATATCCCGCACTGCTAAATGTATAACTATGGTAAAACTGTTTCACTCGAGTCGACTCCTGTCATTCCCAAATTACGTAATATCCGTGGAGTGAGACGGGTTATTATTCTGAGTGAAATGTTTCTATTTGAAAGAAAAACAAAACAAATATATATTACTCTCCATTTTCTACCCATTACTCCAAACAACGTCATCAAACGTCATCAAAGTATCTCGTCAAACAAATACAAAGAAATAAGGTTAAAAAAAAAAAGAAACTACAAAGAGGCTGTGTTGTATTTATTCGAAATAATGAAGGAAAGAAGAAATCTACTTACAATATTTTCCTTTTGATTTCACAGCAAAATGAAAACTAATTTAACTCTCATCCTTTTCCTAAAGATTTTTTTTTATCTTCGAGAAAAGGGGAAAGTTTCTTCCCTACCGTTGTCGGGAGAGTTGATCAAATGAAACAAGTGAAGGGGAAAAGGCAACAAATTTAAAGGGTTTTTTTCATTGTAAGGGAAGGCAAAGAACATACACTCAAAAATAACAAAGCTAGGGAGTACTGTTCTATGCCTGTCTGATACGATTTACTGAATGAACACTTGACCTAAAATAAAAGTTGTCATTGAAAAAAAACACGTAAATTTACTAACAAAATCCATCTCCATAATAAGAGAGGATAAGAGGCTTTGGCGAGCAGCGTCACGCAGTATAAGGCGTTAGGCTAGCCATACGCTGGGCTGACGGTGACGAATTTGGCTGGGTGTAACCGTTTAAAAGGTCGTTAATATCCTTTTGGTGGTGAAGGTATTATTTCAAAGAGAATACTCGTAAAAGTGGCCTAATGGTTCAAGGCATTGCTGTGGATTCACACGTTCTCCGAAAAACAAGAGCAGAATTAAAGCGTGATCACGTGACGAGCTATAAAACAAGCATAAGAAATCAGAGTGAATTGCGTAGTTCACTTTGTACTATTAGAAATAATTTCAGACTTTTCCACGCCCCTCCATAAAAAAAATACGTGAGAGATCAGATCGAATTTCAAAACCAACCGACCTAATAGGCGTGCATGTGCCAAACTAGCTGACTCAATCCGCGCGCATGCGCCTAAACCAAATGACTTAATCAGCGCGCATGGACCTACACCAAGCGACTCAATCAGCGCGCATGCACCGACACCAAACGACTCAATACGTCCATGCATTTATAAAGTGAGATACAAGTATACAGCAGCATCTACTGCTGGGAAATTATTTAAATAACTTTCTAAAGCGAAAGCGCGTATGTCGTTCTTTTGTTTTGATGGTAATTGTAATCGTAATAATTAGAACAGATCCATCGTGGCTATCCACTAAAAAAATAAAATAGATAAATTGATAACCAACTGTTTTAAGTTGGCGTAGCAAAGAACCATGGTTCAACATAAAATTTTCTAGCTTTAAAATTGCTGCTCAGCTCGAGCTTATTTTTCTTTAAATTTCGGTGAACGTGTGAATCAAGCTGTATAACTACTTGTATTTGTATCTGGTCGCCGTTAAAGAGCAATGTTCTAATTCCAGCCGTGAGTAGCAACACTGTTTTAGTAAGTAATTTTCCCGATCTTTTCAAAAAAAGTATGGGCCATTTCCTTAAATATTCACCTTTCCCGTCCTTTTTATATAAATCGATGAAAGCTGCCCTGACAATCAGCGGTATAAGAATAAGTTTAGATGAGAACATAATATTGTAGTTTATGTCACGAATAACTTAATTACTAGGCCTATCTTTGGGCATCCTTTGTCATGATTGGATTAAGGTGCCGACCAGTTACTCTGAGAAAGTCAGGTTCAGATCTCAGTTCGGATGAATTCTAATTGGATTGAAATTTGGTGACGTACGAATAATTCATTGATCACCAGAAGTGGGGGTCCTTGGTGCTAGTAATTCATTGCAAATTTGGGTATAAGGGATGGGACCCGAGAACTCTCGAACACTCAAGAATATTCGAGATTTAAGAATTCGTGAAAATATCCTTTTCGAGACTAAAATTGTTACCAGATTTTTTTTTCCATTTTTCAATTGAAATTTGTTTTAAAGCTCTAATAATGCATATTTGGGATTTGAAAGTTAAATGAAGATTTGGATTTGTAAAACAATGGATCCAAGCCAACTCTAGTGGGTACATTTTCATTTTTAATTCTAACTTCATGATCCCTACTTCAATAGGGACGGTAATACGTGGTGCGCAAACTACACGTAATATAGGCCTACACATTATCCCTGACACTGAAAAGCACATTCTCAATACGATGGACTCCACGAGAAGGATTTTCTATCAAAAATGTTTTGAGACTAAAAAGAATTCCTTTCAAAGTTTCAAATATTGTATAGCCTCTGGTAGACTATTGGTCAAATAAATGCAGTAATAATTTACAAGAAGATCTACAGTACTTCACAAATCCTTAAAAATTAATCTATTAATCAATTATTTTTTTTATTCTTTTAATTTATATAAAATAAAAAAATCGTTTAGTTAAATTCACGCTTTTTATTAAACGTTCGAAGAAAATAATAGGCCTACTGAGTAAACTAAGAGTTGTTTAAAGATGCATGCATTGGAGATTTTATTGTATGTGAAACCACATCAAAATATATATTTACAAAAAAATATAGATTTTAACTTCCCAGATAACATCAAGGTGTGCCATTATTCAGATGATGAGAGGGTACAGAAAAGCTTTCTTCCAAGCGGTAATCCAAGGCAGCTTTTTTGTTTTATCTTCACTAATCATCCGGTACTATGAAACATGTGGGTGTCATTCAAACATCTGCATGAAGAACTTGAATGCAGATAAAAAAATACAAAAACTGTTCTCTAATTGGCCGAGACCAGTTTCCTGTGCTTCTAACATCAGCCAATCAGGATTGTGATAGTACTGGCCCCCCTAAATACTCCCCCTCCACTCCCATCACGTTTATAAACACTATGTGCATATCCTGTAAAGTATAACACACACACACAAAATGGGGTGATCCCAAGTGAAGAACCATTGTCTTGGGGCAGAATTACCGGAAGTGGAAGGGGCGTGGCTTAGAATTGTCTTTTGTCTTAGAGTCCTTGCCGCTTGGGTGAAGAGCTCCCTTACACGATAAAATAGGGGAGGATAAGCTATATTCACTTCAAGGGGCTTTTGGGGGGGGAGGGGGAGAAAAGGAGGGAGTTAAAAAAATGTGTTTCAGTATTTTATGAATGTTGATGTATTATTTTAAATATTCAAAAGCTTCTTCATGATGAATACCTTTAATTTAATACTATTCACTATAGGTTTTTGTGGAAATATAACTTTTTGGAATAGATATATTTTATAGAATGAATAGTGCGTGGGTATTATAATTGAATGATAGATAAAGTGAGAAAATAAACCTCATGTTTTATTAACCATCAGGACTCCTCAAGTTGAGCTACACATTTTAGGTGGATTATTTAAAGTATAATTGAGAATAAATGCAACATATATTTGCGTGGAAGAGATAGAGAAAATAATTTAGGACGATTCCTCTCCGATACGCCTGGCAGGGATCTAAAACCTAATTTCTTCGTCACCGGCATATCAAACCACCACTAATGTGGATTGGACTAATTTGTGCTGGTTTTTAAATTTATATATTTTAAGTAATATTTTTTTAAATCCACAGCAACATCATCTTAGAAGACCCAATCAAATTTCAAAACAACACTTTCAATCAGTGCTTATGTACACATTAAACGAAATATAAGAAGACAGCTGCTTATATTGGTATGAAATTATTTGAAATAACTGGCTAGAGATAAATCACGTGAGTCGTTCTTGTTGTGTTTTATTTGTTCCATAGTCTTACCCTGACGGGCTCCACCATGGACATATCTTATAAGCTTTGTCATAGTGGAAAACAAAATGGCAAGCTCGCTACAGCTTAGGATAAATGAGGTGTACACGACAACAATTTGTAGTTATTTATAACTTGTGGTAATGGGAACGCAATTTATCTATTTAGGATTAAATCTGTAAATTTGTACAGTAAAATACTTTCACTTAATATTTAGTGTTAAAAGTTGTTTGTAAATACAGAATATAACAATTTTACAACATAAAATAATTTGTACCAAATATTAAAATTTCAATTTAACCTCGGGAATATTTAAATATTCGAAACTACTTTGCTTGGTATTAAAATATTATATTAAAGATTATATTAAAGTACCTGCATGTAGAGCTATAAATAAGCCTAGTCTTTTATATTCGAAACAATTATAGAAAAAAAGCAACGCTATACAATTAACTGAATTAAGTATACTTATATGCAAGTTTAAGCTTAGGGGATGCATTATTACAATTACGAAGATCAGCCGTAAATGAGTCATATTCGAATAGATTGAAAAATGACACCTGTACACAGGAATCGAACCCAGGACCTTTGAATAGCGCACCAATGCTTTAACACTGAACTATCCAGTGCTCAGATTCATTATTTAATCATACTTTAAGGTAGAGCCTGTTATGGACGTGTGGATATCATCGGCTAGTAGTCTAATACTGGGCGTATGGGCTACAACACCCCTATCCTAGTTTGTGGAAAGATTATCCAGTACTAATGTACCGTTACTGAGGGGACGTCCGAATGTACTAATCGTACATCCTTTCCGTTGAGGCTCTCTCCATGTCCCGATGAGATGAGATGAGATGATGGTGATAGTGAGTATGAGTGTGTTGGAACCAGTGGAAACACTTGAACTTAACTTAAACCTAATCAACCAAACCCTGGTGATCTATGGGGTAATTCCTCTTTCGGGGAAAATACCCTAATTACAAGCCGGGAATCTAACCCGGGACCCCTAGTCTCGTAGCCAGGTGCGCTGACTGACCAATGGGGTCGGTTATCGGCTATCAATGATATCACATCCACCGGCGACTTGGTTGTGGCACTATGCTCCCAATAGTACAAATAAGTTCACGTTCCAAGCGAATCAAAACACTGAGCAGGAGACGATCCCGGGATAACTCAGTGGTAGAACATTGGTGAGGTAAGCCAAAGGTCCCGGAATCGATTCCCGTGCTCTGGTGACATTTTTAAATCCATTCGAATTAATTGTTTTGATATTAGAAGAAGTGATCGGTAAATGAGCTTAGCGATTGCGCAGGAAAGGGACTCAAATCACGAACTCACATGAAACAAGAAATAAAAAAAAGCTGGTAGCCTATATTTTAATTACAATCCACGCGGAAGAAAAGTTGCCAGGCAATTCTTGTCAGAACTGGTTGGTGATTGGTCGTTGGCTCCGAACCAGGTCCCGACTGACACGTGATTGGCCGCGACATGTTCAAAGCCCATAAGCACTCTCTCGCGCGAGAGAACCACACTTGACATGTGAGGACCACCCCTTATGCTCCACTCGAGCCATAAATACCCGCCCTTCCTTCCTCTCAACACGTTTGACATTTTTCTATCCTTCATCCCATGAGTCTCATAATTTGGATAATTTGGTAGCCCCTCCACCCCTCCCCCCTCCCTCGGCCCTTGCATCTCAACAACTGTCACGCGTGTCGCACGCCTCAAACAAACCTTAACAAATCCGTTTTACTGTTGTCTTGCAAAAAAAAAAAGAACTGGTTTTAGTTAATCACGCGCTAGCTAAGATCGCGTCAAGTATCAGACTAATTCAAATTGTTTAACTACGTTGCCAACTCGTGGATTTTGAAACAAATTTGCGAAACGGGTTGCATCTTAACTTAACGCACTTAAGCACTCTAAGCACTATAACACTTAAACACCAATGTAAAAAATAGAAAGAGCGGGAAGAAAATGAATAGTTCAACAGGTAAGACCTATTGTCCATGTGCAGATAACACTTCTCCTATTCCTCTGACGATCCTACACACTCAATTCAATATTTACTCCTAGACTGTATTGACCTACATTTAAAAATTAACTTTTTATTGTTTATTGTTTTAAGCTAACATATGCTTCAAAGGGATTTTTCAATCAAGATCTTATAAGGAAGAGTCCTACTAGCAATTTTCATAACAGAACAAAATGGCTTAAGTTGAAGACGATTTAAATTAATACGTTTAAAAAAAAACACTTCAAGATAAAAAAACAAAACAATGCTATTACATTGTAGGACTATTTTTAGAATGTTATTTAATAATTTATAGTGTTTGTTTCAATGTTGTGTCTTAAAAATTCATCGATTAAAATGTAAATACATTAAGAGAGGAAATCTTATATTGAGTTTCCCGTACGCCACAGGTAGGCAACAGAGATCTATGTAATGACTTGATTTGTACCCATAAGTATATTTCAATCAGTGTCATCTTTACACACATAAAGAAGTTAAACAAATATAATTTATCATACTTAACAGTATTGGTGGGCACGCAGACTAAATGTCAAGATTGTCCTTTCCTTTTGCCAGTCCCGGGATGGCTGGGGTTCGATCTTGCGTGAGCATACTGAGTGTGATTTTTCTAAAAAGGTGTCTCCATTGTCCCAAACGCAAATTACGATTCATTTATTCTTAATTTTACCTTTCTTTTTCATAAGATATTAGTGTATTTAAAGGCGGATAGCCCAGACAAACCTAACTAATACTTAGCTAGCTGTGTTGGATTAAGATAGTTTGTAAGTCGTATGTTAGTAGTCACCCCATTCTGTTTTTAGAAAGGGAATTTTAAAAACAAAATTTAAATTAATTAAATAAAATTGTGTCTTTTTTTTACTTGTTGATTTATGATCTTATATTGATGACCGTAAAAAAAATTGACTAAGTGTCAATTCCATATATCTGGGTTTACTGGTGATGGGGAGATCATGGTTTGATTCTCAGTCAGGTGTACTGATATTTTTTAAATGGTTTTTTACTCTCTTTCCACACAAATGCAAATACCCCGGAGAAACGCGAAAAAAATAAAATCAATATCCCTCACGTCTTTCTTAGTCGACTCTTAGAGGGAGACACCCGATGATTGGGTCGTCGTTTCACTCGAGTCAATAGAAGAGGTGTCTCCCCGGATAAGCTACGACCCATTCAAGTACTACAGTCCTCAAAAGCGGCTCAACTCCGGCGACCTAATGGAAAACGGCGCTTACCAAATAGGTAGGGGGCCGGCTATTGACACTTCTAGGAGGTTCCAACCCTTGGACGTAAACATTATCATTTGAGTGACCTTAGGTGGCAATCCCTGATGAGAGCCGAGGTCAGATCAAGAGTTCCTGCTAGGGAGAAACGGATATTCTCTCTTCAAATGTGGAGGTCTTTCTTCACAAAGGTTTTTCACACGACGCATTTAAAAATAAATGGTAAGGTGCATCACACAGACTCTCACTTTTATCTTAAAATAGAGACTTTTAGTAAAAACTCGTAAGATTTGTGAAACAAAATAATATATATTTTTGTAGAAACACTCCACAAAGGAGTATAAATTAAATAATATACAGTGTTACAGTAAAAATTGATAAATAAGGGGCATCTTGGTCTGCTAAAGATCATAGCAATTAATTTCAATGCTCTATAATGCGCTAGTAAATATAAAATATTTCTTTTAAAACAGGTACATTAGCTTTTGTTGTCAAAATACACACCACCTGTATAAAGTTACAGGGCCTGGCTTATGACGTGTGGAAATGAATTTAATATATTCTGCAACATTCTCAATAAATATCCATTTGAACGTGGACGATCCGTGCACACTGTTCGGAAATTTAATACAAATGGGCATGAATAGGCCGGCGCTGCGTCTTACTATCCGTTCGGGTTATACGCGTTGTAACTAGCTACGCTAATGTATTAGGGATGAATAAGGTTGAATTAAGAGAAGGTGTACCCTCACTTGCGTGGATTGTGAGTGGGAAAACCATTTAGGGAAAACTACCCTCAGTACACCTAACCGGGACTCGAACCACGAATTCCCCATCAACGGCAATCCTATTTATGGTGATAATCATGCCTTAGAACATTTGACCACCGAAGAGGATCAAGAATAAGATTTTTATAATTTTTTTTAAAAAGAGGACTCTAAATAAACAAATAAATTGGTAAATGCCACTGTTGACTGGCCTGAAAATCTTGTGGTAGTTTTTCCACCATACACTGTAGTGCCAATAAAGGCTATCCACATAATATTATAAACATGAGTTATATCATGAGTGTCCTCTTTCAGTCAAAATAATATTTGTAACTACCCACTTGGGAGGTTGAATGGTCTAAGGCATCACTCTAGTAATAGACTGGAATGCCGTGTTCGAATCCTGGTCGCATGTCCTGGTTTTCCAGTCTCCCTCCACGCAAATGCGGGTACACTTCCTTTAAATTCAACATTCCTCACCCCAAACACATTATCATAATTAGTACCTACATTGGCATATAAACTCGAACGGGTAGTAATACGTTTTATTTAAAAAAAATTGCAGTACCTACATGGAACAAACAGTTGAATGCAATTTTATTTTAACTTGCTTGTCACTCATGTTTTATAAAATAAAATAATTGTATTATTTGGTATATTTAACGTGCTCTTTCTAAACAAAATTTTAATATCAACTCACGTCTTACATACTAATTTACTTTTAAAACAGAAACAATAATCATTTCCTCAGCCATCAATTCATCTCTGTGAAAGGGGAAATCTCAGCTTCACTTATATGTTACATTCCTATATCATGCGGTAGTAGAACAAGGGACCCTTGACTCGATAGGTTGATGTGATACCAATGGGAACAAAGGTTTCGGACTCTGAAATCAAATCGCCAATACATAGTGGGTGGAGATGATTAAAAAGAAGATACTATCGTACAGCCTATTTGACAAAATGTTGAAGAAACGGTTGAAATGCTCTGTTTAAAGCATAGCACTGTTTGGAGCAGGAACCTGTACTCTTACAAAAGATGTAAAGGAAATAATTGGAGGGATTTAAAATGTGATGCTGGAGAAGACTTGGGAAGATCAAGTGGAAAGCCAGGATGACAAAATGAAGAAGTCCTAAGTAAAGTGGGCGAGAAGAGAACCATTTTGGATGTGATTCTTCAGCGCAAAGCAAACTGAATCGGACACATGCTTAGGATGACGTCGTAAAAGGAAAAGTTGAGTGAAAGAGGAGCATAGGAAGGAGGAGGATTCAAGTATTAGAGGACTTGAAGGAAAGAAGAAAATTCTGGGAGCTTAAGGAGGAAGCAAAGGACAGGGTGCATCGGCGGTATAAGTTCACTGACAACAGGAATGGACCTGTCGTAAGACAGGACACCTAATAATAGTAATAATAATTTGAAAATCAAAGATTTAAAAGAAAATAATTACTGATATCATTCAAATTATGAAAACTCTCATAAATATTATATTTACTAAATTTATAAATATAAATATTGAAATATATCTTACTAACATTCATTTTCTCATTTTATCAATCACAAAAAGCTAAAATATGGAATAACATCTCAGTATTAAATTGAAGCGTATGTTACCACAGGAAGTATTATATTTTCAAATACAACCAATTTATATCAAACAAGTTTTAGCTCAGACTGATTTAGATATATATATATATATATATATATGAGGTTATTTCTTTTAAAGAGAGCACATGGTTAAATAAAACGTGTCAAGTCAGAGAGGATATAACATATCGGATGGAAAGCTATGATATTTCACCGAGTTTTTGGGTGGTCCGGATCTCTTCGCTCTAAAAGTGACGCGAAACGCGAAATTCTCGAAAAAACACACACACACGAGAAAAGTTGGATTTTTTCTAGTTGGGGGGGGGGAATAAAAAGTGGGAGTACGTTTTTTTTATTAGTGTTCTCGTTCGTCGACTTCACGCCGCCGACTAAATTAGTCCCGCGTCAGGAGACAAGACGTCTTGCGAGGAGGTTTGTGGAACATGCCTTCCCACCCAGGATCAAGGCAACAAGGCAACACAGTGTGTAGGGGGGCGGGGGGAGGGGGGCCGTAGTGACAACACAGGCCTGGGGAGGAATTGCTGCGGGTGATCTGGATTAAGAGCTCCAACAAGTCACCGTTTTATTTGTTTTCTTATTTCTACAACTAAGAGCACTTATAAAAACTAACATAAATTGTTGGAATGAGGTAGACCTCGTGTGGTCTTGGGGTAAATTGCTCACCTCAGGAACCGACGTGCGTGGGTTCAAACCCAGCTGACGTAGATGGATTATTCTTGAGCGATAAAATTCCGTAGCACAACTTCCTTCGGAGGGTAAGTAAAGCCGTTGGTCCTATGTCGATTGTGGGATGTAAAAAAAATTCTGGAAGGTATTTGAAAATACCTATCGCGGAAAAATTGGTAGGTTCTTTCGATCTCGCTCATAGAAATTATCTTGTGCAGTTATAATCAGTCGGTTCAGTATGTGCACGTTGAATATCTCAAATAACTAATTAATTCATTCATTAATATTGAAATAATAGTAAACGGGTATGAACGATTCTGACACTAGGTGAGCTAGGTCTGTTCTCGACTGGTGGTGCTTTAAGTAGGTATGTAGGAAAGCAAAGGTGTATAAAGGGGGTATGGGTTGAGGAGATTGAAGGGGGGGTTGGTACTACCTTAGAATTTATAAACCTCTTAGTAGGGGGGTCTATGTATACGTATAAAACATTTATTGGCAAAAGTAATAGAAACATTTTTCAACGGACTCCCCTTGAAAGAGTATAAAAACTTACTGATAAATATGTTTTTATTTCACTACCAATACTCTTTTACTCTATGCTTTTACTCATATGAGTATTTTAGCCACTAGATAGTTACATAAATTCTAAATATATTTATAATACATTTATAAATATATATATATATATATAAAAATCTTCAATATTTTCAAACATAAAAAAATTTAAAAACTCGATATTTGAATAAAATGTTCGTAATATTCTCTGAACATCGATACTTTACTTTTTATATGAAAACGGTATCGATATTATACTTTCTATACGAGGAAAGTATCGATACTCTACTTTCTATATGAGTATAGTATCGATACTTGACTTTCTATACAACACCCCTGTCAGTGCTATTTTCCGATAACTCCTCTGTCACTCCAAATGGATGGTGGTACATTTCTTCCCTAGGATTGTTCTACTGGATAGACATCCCCCATGGTTGTATCGCAATAGACTAATCCATTGATATTATTTCTCCTTTTTATTTTTGCTTCCCGTACCCCCAAATATAATTTAGCTTCAACTTTATACCCACAAAGTCTTTGGTGCACAATGCAAACTATAATACATATTATATAATATACATTTAAAATAAATTACTTACACTTAAAATAATGTAACAAATATCTTACTTATAGTTTGATAAGCCCGTTTCCGATAATATAAATTACGAGGAAATGACTGAACAGATTTTGACTAACGAACACTCATTTGAAAGATTAGGGAATCAGGATGCCGGTAAAAATAGTGGTCTAAAACTAAAACCCAAATTCCTAGAGAATTTTCCATCTTTTACCTCTATGTGGACGGTGGTTCATCTGTACAATCATTCTTTGTTTACATCACCATGGAAACCATGATTTGTGTAATAGCTACATATTGGTAAATAAAATATATGTCTTTGTTTAAAAATAATACCAGCTCAATCGTTACTTGAGTGGTTTGGTGCAACAAATAGATAAAGATCTGAGAAAGGGGTCATTTTAAAGTTCTCATCGGGGCGTGAAGGGGGAAAATATACGTTTTAATTCAAATTACACACCGAAAACTTAATATCTAAGTAAAGTTAATAGCCTTTGACGAGTAAACTTTTAACTAAAAAAATTAAGTGAGTGCTTATTATATAGATCCTTTCCCAATAAAAAGATTAAAAATACATTTTAGTGCAATATTCTTCAATGACCCACTAGTTAAGATCTAAACGAGAAATATAAGTGTATACCCTGAACGGGTAGTAAGACGTGGAGTTAAAAAAAAGTATTAATAGGCCTATACACGGTATGTGTAGGTATATTTTTAAAATTTTACGTACTTTCTTGGACCTTTTCACGTACCCGGGGGAGGGGGGGCTACACATAACCGGGGGGGCTACACGTACCCCCTGTTGAATACCACTGGACTAGATTAGCGGTTTGGACAGTCAAGGCTCGAATATCTCCTGGGTGCAGCTAGGTTGGTTTTTAACCCATGATTAATCACTTTAGTTTTACCATCCTCTTTCCATGTTACTGCGAATGTATACCCACTAAAACTACCCTTTCCACTTGTACCCATCAGATATAACCATTAATATTGTCTCATTGACAAGGGACAGTGGGGATATTCGCATGAAATAAGATTTTAAAACATATTTCAAGTGAACGTCGAAGAAACTCCTCTTAATTTACTCTTTTAGCACTGCATCTAACTACCCGTTTGGGTAAGACGCTTATGTTCTAATCCCTCTAATGGTTTTTAGATATTAGTAAGATTATAATATCATCTTATCTATATGAAGTGTGAGTGACCTGGTGGTCTAGGGGTAAGATGTCAGACCTCTGTGGTGGGGAACCGGGGTTCAATCCTCGGTCCCGGCACAGATTATTATCTGATTGCCAAACCCTTCCTTCACCTCTTACAAGATGTGTATTAATCACAACTGGTGAATGTGTGGAATGCCAGGCCTCCACCGTGGTTCGGATCCCACGTTAAACTGTAGGTCCTACCATTTCATCTCACAATCACCCTACCATTACACATTAGCGTAAGTGGGTATAACCGGAACGGATAGTAAGATGTGGTAATAATAATAATAATAATAATAATAATAATAATAATAATAATATAAAGTCTGTTAATGGCCTTGAATTTATATGTTTTGACGTAGGCCTACTCAAATTTCAGTCGGAATTATTGAAGTAATGGTTGTAAATAGCTTCCCCCTTTCTCTTCATGCAAATACTAGTATATTTTCTGTAGATACTACATTTCTTATCCCTACCGCACTAGTGTAAAATAAAGTAGGGCCTACGTACTGTATAGTATGATTTTGGTATGAAGAACAGTAGAATTTAGTTACTAAGGTTACTAAAATAATTATAGTATATTCATACATAAATTCATGCTATCTGGAGCTGTCTCTTTTGATAAATATCATCAATAACTATAAAATAACACAAATTATGTAATGAAATTTTATCAATGTTGACCACAATATGTTTGAAATTTCTCTACTGTCCTTCCAACCAAAATCAAGGTATAGATAGCTCGGACGGGTAGTTAGACGGAGAGCATGGAAACTTAGAGAGACAGACAAATCCTTCTCCCTCTCACACACACTCTCAGTAAATCTGGCTTAGTAACTGCCGCAGGGCTTGAACAATTGTTAGAAAAAAAACTAAGAACATTGGACTTAATCTAATAAAGATATGCTTGGTCAAAAATACGAGAAGCCCATATAACGAACTAAGCTGATTAGTATTGAGCTTTCATAAAAAAAACACAAGAATAGTCATTTTGTTTGTAATGATAAACAATGCCTCGATATAAAATTTAATTAAAATTGTTGAAGCAGATTCGAAAAAATATATTGTATCTGTTTTTGCCCTTCAATAAACTACCCTTAATTTTAGGGCTATATATATAATTCCAAAAAACCCTCGGGGGAGCCGTGTGAGAACACTAGCTAACAAGTTTTATCACGATCGGTAAAATAGTTTTGGCTCTAGTCCGAGGTAAACAGATGGCATCGCGAAAACCACTTTTTCGGTTTCATGGGTTCATGAAACGTCGACATTTATAAAAATCTCGAATCAGATTATTTTTATGATCACAATACTTCTCTTTCTGAGGGGTTGAGATGGATTAAAAAGTGGGAAATAAGTGATATGATTAAAAAAATACTGCTCATCGAGAACACATTAATAACCACATCTCAAAAATTAGCACTTCATAATGTTAGATAAACTTATTCAATTTCAAAATCTAAATTTTTGACCAGGAAGTTAATGCACATATTTAAAACTATAAATCCTTCATTTTTACATCCTATTCCTCTTAAGGTGGAATGGAATGGTACGCGAAAAAAGGCCAGTGTTTTTGCAGTTTTTATTGAAAAACTTTTTTTGGCCAAAATAAATAAAACATTGCTTCAGTACAAACATAGAGTTTAATTTTCTACACATGGTGATATCATCAGTTGTTGAATATAAACCATGAGCATGGTGGAATTATCTAACAAACTTTTTAAATGAAGATAAAAAATTCTCATTAAATTCCACGACATCCTTATTGAAAGATATACAAAAAATGTTGAGGTCATCTTGTGAATAAAATCAAATTATTTGTTTGTACTGGAGCAATATTTTATTCATTTTGTCCAAAAAAAAATTTCTATAAAAACTACAAAAACACTGGCCTTTTTTTTTGGGTACCATTTCATTCCACCTTAAGTCACAGCCCGAATATTGGTTTGATTTCTATCAATTTGCCCTTTGGAGCTGGGCATGAACTCAGCACTTCAGCTGGTTAGTGATGCCTGTACCATCTGGTATAAATCCCATGTACTAAGATAATTCAGGAAGTGTGATTGTTCCCCGTTGCCTTCCACACTGAATTTCTATGAGCGAGCATGAACAGGCCTAAAATTTTTACTGGAAATAAATTTTCACAAACCTTTCAGAGTTATTTTAGATGCCACAATTGACGGCTTTAATTTTCCTCCAAAGGAAGTTGTGTTATGGATTTTTAACGTTCAAGAAAAATCAGTTGACATCTGCTGGGTTTGAACCCAAGTAGCCTACTTCATGTTATGAGGCGAGAATTTTTACTCCAATATCACTAATGCTGACCATCCCAACTCATTAGTGTAAGCTTATGAATAGACCAAGTGGGTGGCAAGACGCACAGCACAAATAAATAAAACTGTACGGATATATCTGCTAAATCTTAAAGTCTCAGAATCACTACTTTTAACTGATGAATCTCGCTCTTACCAGCAATACAGATAGCATCGTTTTACTGTCAGTTGTGGGAACGTGTTTGCATGTGTTCCCCTCTCCCTACAACCCCCCTTCCTAATATTGACGTGGTTTGTACACACACAACATCCCACACATGGGGCCGTACATCATCTTCCACATAAACTGTGTGAATGGGGACAGTATCTCCGCCAATATCTCGCAACACGGACCTGGCGGTGTAAGAAGGTGAAGTGGACCTCAAGGCATCTTATAATGATTTTTCAACTCTCTCTCTCTCTCTTCCTCTCTTTCACTCACGCTTTTGTTCTCTTTCTATCCCTCAAAAGCAAGAACTATGTATGGCGCGCGTCGCATTGTAAAGATATTAAACCAATATTTTGCGAATATTAGTTTCCAAGAATACGTAAGAAAAAAAAAAATCTAAAATATTGGGTGGAAAAGCCAATCTAAAGAAAACCAACTTAACTTGAGGCCTTTTAATGTGCTTTTATTTTAAAATACAGGATCAAAGAAAGAGATATCGACAGATTTTTAGATAATAAATGTATTATTTAGGAGGTGAATCGGGGTTTGAATCCCAGTTGGGTGTAGTGAGGGTATATTTTGCTAAATAACTTTACATGACTCCTCCATGCAAATGTGAGTAGCCTACACTTCTTCTAAATTCAACCTTCTCATTCATAGAACATCAGAGTAATTAGTATAAATTTGTACAGCTCAGATGGGTAGTAAGACACGGTGATGAAAAAAAAGTTAAGTCTAGTTGAAAGTAGAAGGTCTATTTTAATGTCACCCACCCTCCCCCTTGATTCACTAACTCCTTTTAACATCCAAACAAACACAATGTGTTATTGTGGATGCACACGTTCGCCGATAAAACAAGCGAAGAACCGAAGCGTGGTCACGTGACAAGCTCTAAGCCAATCACGAGATTTACGCCTCATCAGTGCAAGCTGTTCTGCTAAGGTTCAACTCATCTTTACTTCGTCCGCTCTGCCTGAGATTTTCGGCACGGGAGAACCAATCAAATATCAGAACTAACCATCTCAAATCAGTGCGCATGTGCATTTGATAACGCATGCGCTTTACAGCTAGAAGCAAACAGACAGCTTCGTTTGCTGTTGTGAGGAGATTTGAAATAACCCGTTAATGTAAAGAGTGTTTATCGATGTATTAGATTGTGCCACGACAGAGCGTTATAATTTGTAAACAACCATCGGGACAATGATCTAAAATATATGTTTATCCACTAGAAAATAAAATATATTGATAATCCGCTCTTTTAAGTTAGCGTTGCAATGCATCATGGGTCAACATACAGCGTGTGAATTGCTGCGCCACTCAATCAGATTCTGATTTCTATTTTAGGTGAACGTGTGAGTCAAGCTTTAGGTCCTCAAGTCTGGTTTGATCTGGATGGGGATGCCAGGGTTCGGTTCCCGGCAGCGTGTACTAAGGGTGGTTTTTAAATCTAATTCTTCCATCACTCAAATCTCTATATTCTACCCTACTCGTCCCTACTCCATTATTGTAATTAAATTTGGATACCTAAGTTGGGTAGTAAGACACGACTCAAAAAGGATGTATCAGCTGTGAGTGCAAATAATAGCAAGTAAATAAATTCAGAAAGGATTGACAGGACATTATTATCTTGAAAATATCCTTTAATAAAACATACTTAAAACTTGATTTTAGCCCACAAACAACTATTCTGACACCTTAGCACAGCCAGTATCCTGTCTGCCTACTAAGCTAAAGGACACGGGTTCGATTACAGGCATGGAAGAAAAATGTATCATTGGTGAAATGTATGTTTCCCCTTTCGCAGTAATAAATTAACGATTGGAGGGCTGAGTGTTGTTACTGTTCTAGAATTAGGTTATTTTGGTAGTCATGTGCTAATATAATCAGTTGGTTCAATAAATGCGTATTAAATATCTCAATTAAAAATTTAATAAGAAATATTACACCTAATTTAAGTAGATTGTACAAATGAAACAAAAAGATTTATCATGGGGTTGTGTTTTGTATTACGATTTAAAAAAAACAGTGTCATTCAGACAAATGAAACCATTTTCAACCACCTTTTTAAAAAAATACAACAAATTGGAAAATCTATTCAACCTATTTAAACTTTACTATAATAAAATTTAGAAAGCAGAAACCCGGACTTAGGTTTGTTTTCTGGTTCGACCATAGTCCTGTATTTAGTATCCTGGTTAATCGGCCATGAGATGGGCTCTTAAATATTGTTCACATAAATGTTTAAATAAACAACAGAAATAGAACATTAAAAATGCATTACAGAGTTCTGGCAAAAGCAAATTGTAGAACAAGTCAAAGTTGAATGTTTCAGACATCACACGCAAAGTTTCTCCGGCGCTAAATGAACGGTATAAATGTTGAACAAAGTCTCGGATTGGCCCATTCCCTCCTTCTCCCCCGGGAAATCTTCTGTTGAGACTCTTGATGATATAACACCGCACGGGGTTTATTTAAGGGCTCCGGTGTAACGTCCGTTTCCCACGCGAACGGCTCATCTAACGTTCAACTCATTCAAAAGATAGAGCAGACAACTCTTGAAGATTGCAAGTCCCGCCTCCGTCAGGTACATTCAATGCATGGCGTTTATTATATCGGACAAAAATAAATATGTAAGCACGAGAGAACGAAATGGAAAACTACCGAGGGGAAGAAAACTTTGAGGGAACTTAAAAATAAAAGTTTCGGTATCTATATTAATAAAATTAAATGTTTGTGTGTCTTTCTGTCTGTCATGAGGGTCGCACGATTATATAGAACGCTGAGGTCTGAAATTTAAATATCAGTGGCTGCTGTGTACGAACATGTGCCCCTGGAAAAATGAATTTTAAAATTAAATTTTACACTTTTTAACCTTTTTACTTACCCCTTTTACTTTTTTTAAAACAGAAATATTTTACCCTATTACCCTTTTTTAGGTTTTTTATGACTTTTTAAGCTTATTGCCCTTTTTACCCTAAAATATTTCTCCAGGGCTAGATCGGGTGATTAATGTAAAAATGTGTCAGAAGTGCAAAAGAAAAGCAAAAAGGCAAAAATTGGTAAAAGGGTAAATAGTAAATATGATCAAAAAGGGTAGTAAGTCCAAAAGAGCAAAAAATGCAAAAATCTCTAGAGAGGACCAAAATTTCGAGACGTGCAAAAAGGGTACATTGAGCAAAAAATTGTAAAAAGGTCGAAATGAGTAAAGATGGTAACAAGTTAAAAAGTAAATATTAAATAAAAAGGGTATAAAGGTTAAAAGGGGTCGAATAAATAAAAATGGCGTAAAGATTAAAAAGCCACAAAAGGACCAAAAATGGTAAAAAGGGAAAAAGGGTAAAAAGTGTATTAATTTAGGGTAAAGATTGTAAAAAAATTCAAAAAAGTGTAAGAATGGCAAAAATTGGTAAAATGGATTAAAAAAATAAGGGGGGTAAGTGGGGGGGTGAATCCGGTAAAAAAAAAGCTAAAATACTTTTGATTGGATTTAAATACAACCCTAACAATCGATTATTTATGCTGTGTCACTCTTATTTCTTTTTTACTGGTACCAAGAGGAAAGAGTTCAAAGTCTTGTTTTTAGAGAAGTTAAAACGTAATATTCAAAATAAATGTCAGCTTTTAAAACATGTTAATTATATTTTGACATTGTGTATTAGTCAGCCTACTCTCGCATTTTGTATCATAATCTAAGCCAATAAAGGATTACTATCTACACATAATTTAAGATTTGGCTACTATTATCTATGGTTTATTTTATATAATATAACTAACAAAGATCCTTTATAGATTCCCCGTGCGATGAGTGTATACAACAGATAGTACGAGATAAGTGATACCGGGGCTGGATCGGGACACCAGGATGTATAGAATATCGACGGGCCAACTTTATTTGGGCTACTGCAACTACTACTAAAGATATCCATTCAATTACAAATTATTGTTTTTATTGAGTTACAGTCAAAAGTTTCAGTGAGTAAGTATGAGGGTGACCTTAATACATAATTAATGAATATATACGACAACTCCAAGATCTCGCTATCATATACACAGGAGCCTGAGCAGCCTCAATGTCCCTCCTAAAATCACGCTTACAATATCTTATACACAGGAGCCTGAACCACCTCAATGTACCTCCTAAATCACGCTTACAATATCTTAAACACAGGAGCCTGAACCGCCTCAATGTCCCTCCTAAATCACGCTTACAATATCTTATAAACAGGAGTATGAACACCCTCAATGTCCCTCCTAAATCACGCTTACAATATATTATAAACAGGAGTATGAACCACCTCAATGTCCCTCCTGAATCACGCTTACGACGCCCTTTACACAAGAGAAGTATTCACCTTGAATTGACACTGACGTGAACTTTTTTTTATATGGCAGGTAGCGTCTTGGCGACTGCACCCCGCTTACCTCCTTCCTCCACCCTTCTAGTCAATGCTACCAACACGCGGTATTGTCACGCATGTCTAGCTGTGTCGTGCGTGAGTGCGTGTACCAGAATGGGGGAGGTGGTTCGTGTGACCCCCTGGGAGACATCCCAACAAGAGTCGTAGCCACTCCAGGGCATTAGCAGTCGGATTCACAAGTGAACAAACTGACGCTGGAATGTTCCAGTGACCAAGGGGCTTCAGAAGTTAATAGTCCCTGGAGCATAGCCAGTGTAGGTCCTTAATCTTTTGGGTAGTACGTATGAGTATTTTTTATTACTCTTACGGCTATAAGGCTGTCTACGGTTCTAGCTGGATCGGCCTTTGAAGAACCTTTCAGAATATATTTTTTTTAAATACACGTAGATTAGGTAACATTGTATTTTTCTATCTCTATTCAAAAATACATAATATATGTGCTACTGTGAATTTGCTGAGTGTGATGAGTTTCTACGGTCATCAGTGATTCTACAAATCCACTGGTTCAGTTGGGGAATGTAAAAAATTTCTTTACTATTTCACATACTCGCTGAACATTTTACAAAATTACCGGCGAGATTACAAAATTACCATCAGCCACTGGTTAATAAGTCACGTCAACATTAGGTTTGGTTAGGTTAATTTAGGCAAGCTTAGATTAGCTAATTTTAGCTTAGGTTAGGTTAGATTAGGTTAGGATAGGTTAGTTTGGATTTATGTTATATATTTTCATCAACATACATATGGTATTTTATTCAATCACTGGTAAATGTAGATAATACAGTTCATGTTTCATAATTTCACAAAACTGCTTTGGGAAAGTTATAAAATCGCTGGTAAATTTAGATAAATCCTATTATTTGTTAAAATAAACCATTGCTTACGCTAATTCTATGCATTCTCTGGGCACAAAATAAAGTATTCAGCACATTCACAGTAAGATATTCATCCTTAACTCCCTATCTCTCTCTCCTTTTATCTAACCTCTTCATCTCTCTGGATGTGTGTATTTTAAAATAGACCCCTAAAAACACAGACCTTGGCGTAAGAATGCATGAAAAGAGGTTCAATAACGTAAGGTAAGGGAGGTTCTTACTATGACGAACTACAAGAAGTGTACCATCCTAGGTTGAGCTGCTGTCATAAACATATGTTTAGAAAGAGCGCGTTTAATTGCAAAAATAAACGATAGAAAATAAGATCCTCTGTAAGGCTGGCCACACACTGGACCAGTCAAAACGTCTTTAGACAAAACGTCTTGGTAAAAGACGTCTTGACGTCAAACTTAACATGGATTGTTATGGTAGTGCCACAAACCGACAATATCTTGGCAAAAGACAGCTTCAGTCACAATTAGTCACGATTAGACGTTTGGTCGTGGGACACTGAATTTAAGATTTTTCTAAAGATATTTTCCATCCGCGCATGCGCGTGTTGACTGCTAATCTGCTACCATACCTCGTGGTTTATTGTTTTTGAGTTGACTGCTAGCCTTGCTGCCATACCTCATGTTTTTTTTGTTTTTTTTTTGTTCTCATGGCATTTTCCATTGTGAGTAATTATTTAAATTATTTTATGGAATTGGATACTGACAAACTTTTGGTATTGACCGAAGCACGACCAGAACTGTACAACTTCACATTAAAGGACCAACACAATAATGATGTCATAGACATACATTGGGAAGATGTGGCGAAGGAAATTAATTCTATAGGTAGTAAATAATCACTAAATCTCGTTAGTTTGATGTTTTTACATGTTTACTTTACTAAGCAATGTTGTCTGAATACACATACTACTAAAATATTATGCATTTACTGCCAAAAACAAAACTAGCTTGAGGTTTACACACCATCTGCCCGCAATACGCTGAACTTTTAGGCATCGTACTCTCCGCAAGAGACGCCACATGCCGTTACCAACATTTCAGTCTACAATTTTTCTCAGCTGTCACTATTCACAACCTGTTATTATCAGTAATCACACAATGCCATTCTGTTTTGCCATGGCACCGAACCAGTAGGAGAGTTGAAGAAGTGAACCAAATTATCACGAACTTTGTATGCAGCCTTCGAAGCCCTTTGTCAATTCACCTCGTGTTCTTCATCACACTCCTTTTCTACAATTAACATTTCTTCGTACAAATCTGAAAGTTTCTCCTCTCTTTTTCAGATCAGGTTGTGAAGAACACAACAGGCAAGCGTAATTAATTCTGCTGTATCTGGGTGAACCAACATCACTCGTTCAAAAATACGGATTTTTTTTACCATCATACCAAACGCACATTCAACAACTTTACGTGCCCTCAAGTGTCGGTAGTTGTAGATTCTTTTCTGTGTTGGAGAGATGCCCTTTAAAATAGTTTCATAAAATATACACTCAATGCAAATACTTCATCATCAAGAAAAACGTACGGAAACGCTTCCATATTAGGATCTAGTTTCCGTGCTTTTGGCATATTTAATTGATGATCACGGAATAGCGTACCAAAATTTGAGGAACTAAAAATTCCACTGTCATTATTTTTACCAAGGTCACCAACATCGACAGCTAAAAAGTTTCCCTCAACGTCGACAATTGCTTGTAGAACAATGGAATTAAACTTCTTGTAGTTAACATAGGCTGAACCTGAGTTCCACGGGCTTTCGATCCTAATATGTTTCTCATTGATGGCTTCGCAGCAGTTAGGGAAGCTCCACAATTTCTCAAAACGTTCAGCAACTTGTATCAATTTTTCTTAAGAGGTATCTTTTAACATGTACGATGGAGATAATACGTCCCATAAAACCTGACAAGTTTCAGATACAATCTTCCCAGCTGCTGTGGCCCCAATGCCGAAGTTGTAATGTAGAGATTGAAAGTGTTCAGCGGTAGCAAGGAATCTGAAACAACACAAAAAAGAAATATTGCAACGACAAATAAATATTTTCTTGAAATTTGGCAAAGAATTGCTTTTGATAATAACTTGAAATTGTCAGCCTGACGAATCCGTCCATACGTTTAAATATGGTGGTCACTGAAAATCCTTATAAAATAAATTTTTTGTTTGATTTTTTTTTTTTNTTTGCAAATTTATCATTTTATTGTACATTTCGGGTTTTGTATTTTCCAGTTGCAGACTGCAAAGCCAAATGGGTTAACCTGAGAAATCCATATTCAAGATGTTTGAGACAAACAAAGAATATTCCTAGTGGTTCTAAGAAAAAAAAATTGCCATGCCGACGCTTTGAGCTTTCTGCAGAACTTTGTTGAACACCACAAGAGAATGACCAGTGACATAAACAGTTCTGCTGAAACTGTGGAAGCCACGCGGAAAATAAACTTTGTATGAAGAAAATATACAAGTAACAGAGTCCGGATCTTTTAGTGATCCCCTTTGATGGAAATTAATCCAAAGAAAAAAGTGAATAGATCTACCACTGAGATTGTAGAGCAGCCCCTATGATATAGTTTTTAAATTCTAGGACACAAGTTGAAAAGGAAACTGAAGATCCAATTTTACATTTTCTTTAAAGTTTACATCCTGATACAAATTAATTGGATCCCAAAAGGCAACGCCGTTTCAAAGCTAAAGTTTTAGACTTATTAAACACTCTCGTTGACGAACAAGAGGATGAGAGCACCTCAAGGCCTTCTACGTCTCTCAGTGGAATGACAACTTTCAATCACGGCTATGAAGTTCATCCGCCATAAAGCCACCAATATCAGCTTCCACTCCAAAATTTAGACTTAAACTATTCGTCTACTAAAGAAGAGCAACTTCGATACACCCAAATATGAAATGTTCGCCCAGATATACACAGTGGCAAGGCAAATGATTTCTACCATCAAGAACAATACACTTTATTTTTATGAGTGCCTCTGATTTCAGAATAAATTAAAACTATTATATAACTATTTTTTAGGCTTTATAAATTACAATAGTGTATTGAATTATTAGTTTTACTTACCTCAATTTTAATACCAGTCTTTCCTTTGGAGATATAATATTCCGATAGTTGGTGTTTTGCTTTTGAATCCTGTCCCCAATCAATTTCAACAGTCGACAAAAGTTATAACATTTGTTTTCATCACTTCTTAATTCATTTATGAAATCACATAAATCTCTTTTAGCGTTAATTGGATGCACCCAACAGCCACGATCAGGTTTTTTATCTTATAATAATATGTACCACAGAATAACAGCTATTTCTTCATCACTCGCCATTTTTACACTGACCACTACTCCTTGTGATCAAATGTATTTTCAAGAGACAAATTGTCTTGTCAAATGTTTTTACAAAATACGAATCGTCTCGCCTTGTCTGATCTGGTGTGCGGTCAGCCTAAGCTAGTGACAGTGAAAACAGAAGAGAGAACTCCCGCGACTTTGTGGTGTAAATTTGCCTTAATACCACCAGGGGGTGAATAGCTAGGGATGTACAAAAACAAATCCCATGAATGTCACAAAAAAATATTTTTGTTAGATGGTCACAGTGACTAAATAGAAACGCAGTGGCGTGTACTACTCGTGTAACCAGGGCCTCAACAATCCTCCATACTGTTACCAACATTCTCCAAGCTGCGTGCCACTGCTGAAGGGACCAAGTAGCAACGCAGTGGTGCGTACTACTCGTGTGACCATGGCCTCAACAATCTTTCTGACTGTCGCTAACATGCTCCGTGCTGCGCGCCACTGTCGCGGGGACCACATAGCAACGCAGTGGAGACGGGCGCGTACTGCTTGTGTAACCAGGGCCTCAAAAATCCTCCTTACTGTCGCCAACATGCTCCGTGCTACGCGCCACCATCGCAGGGACTACCTGTCGCGTTATTAATTCCACCAGCATTTGTTACCATTTAAACGCAGAGCCCGGGGTAAAGAACTCAATTACTGACCCTGTCACGCGTCAGTGCGAACATACGAAACTCACACACGCAACTGTACACGTAATTGCTTTAATTAGTAACGCTACGGTTCCAATAATTGCACTATACTATTTTTACATATTTGTGTATATTACAATTGGGATAGCAATACATATGTACGTACTCAATATTAACTAATTATATTTCAATCAAATATTTCTAGTGGATGAAATCTGGTATTATTAAAGTTTAGTTGAATATTTAATTAAATAATTTTCAATTATGGTTTATCGGAAATACCTTGCAAATTATTTTGAAGTGCTAAAGAATATCATAAGGGATGGATGAAAACGCAAATTTACAAATATCTTTTTCTAACCAGAATAAATTGCTAAAGTAAACACAATTTGGTTTATTTTCAGCAGTTCTTGAATATTTGTCGTGAGCATGGTGGAATTTGACCAAACACTTTTTAAATAAAGGAAAAAAATGAAATGGTCAAATTACATAATGTCCATGAAAGATTGTCAAGAAATAATGAGATTAATATGCGTATAAAATTGAATTTTTATGTATCTACTAAATCAATATTTGAGTAATTGCGAAAAATACTGACCTTAAATCCCCGTCTACAGGACCCATTTGCTAAGCAGCCTTATATTCCTTTAAGACCCTTATGGTTCTTAGAAATGGAAATTGCGTTTACACAGCTCGTATCATTAATCACGTGACCACGCCAACCAATGAGAATGTCGGAGAACACGTTCAATTAAATTCTTTGAAAGAAAACTATTTAGAGCAGTGGAATTTTTTTAATATTGCCGCATAGAAGTTTAGTGATTTAATATGAATATCAACACGCAGGTTGCAAATCATTGTAATCATGAGATTGTCCATGTGGAGGAGACCAAAATTAAATTTAGCTGACGATATCAGCACGTCCCTCTCAGGTTTAGCCTTAAGGTGGGGTGGAAGGGTACGTGAGAAAAAGCCAATTTTTTTGTAGTTTTTTATGGCAAAACATTTTTTTGGCCAAAATAAATAAAATATTGCTCCAATACAAACATATAATTTAATTTTCTTCACATGGTGACCTCAAAATTTCATGAATATCTACCAAGGATGTTCTGTAATTTAATTACAACTTTTTCTCTTCTTTTAAAAAATGTGTTGGATAATCTGGGGGAAAAAAAAAGATAGTGTAATATTTCTCCAGAAACGAAGCTTGCAATTACGCCAAGGTAAAAATATCGGAATGTTATCATTTAATAGATTAGGTCATGCTAAAATACCAATCTTATTTATGTATAACTAATAAGCCTACATTTTAGAAAAATTAATACAATCTGTAATTAAGTCAATAATCCTAAACAAAATAGTTGGAGACTAGGTAATATATTGAATTTGATCAGAATTTGATCAGCATCATGAATAATAATTATAAAACATTTTTTTATCCTTCATTGATCATACATCATTATTAACTAGAGTCATAAATCACCCTTATAAGACATTTGATCATCCTTCATTAATCACAAACATGCCTTTCACTTTCATTAAATACTTTTTAAAACAGTGACCCTATTTTTAGTACATTTTCTCGCAACTCATATAGCATCTAATGGCCATAAATGTGGAGGGAACCTTTTAAAAATATATTTTGAATCTCTTACTAAATATTATTTTACAAAAAACTTTTTCAATTTTTCTTAAAAGGCTTTTGCGAAGGGTGCACTTGTTTCCAGTTACTGTTGATAGCGGCATTGACGTCCACGCCACAGGCACGAACATGAAGTCCAACTCCCTTATTTGTATATTATGAAACATATCTTTTCTTTTTCCCCTATTTTTTCTTTTTTTCTACTTACACATTTTTATGATTTATATTTTCAAATAGTTTCAAAATTTTTTGCATTTCAAAAACTTTTTACGACCCACCAACAATCGGCTCGTGACCCACAGTTTGGGAACCACCACTATATTACACAGAATATCATGTTTGAGGGAACTGCATGGTTTTTTGTGTAGTCATTATTCCCTTATAAATTATATATGATAGGATTTGCAACGCTGGTTCATTGATATTGCCAGCAGTTCTTTCTTATCCTAACATACAATTTTCTGACATAACTGAACGTGAGGAGATTTGGCGACAGTTAATAAGGAAAAAGCTAAGACAAAGCTTTTCTCCATAATACTTGCAGTTCCCTCAGAGGTGATATTGGGCGTAGATTAAACATAAACTGGACATTTATAAAGACGTGGAGTACAGAAAAAAGATTTCTACTTTAAAATGTGATAAAAAAAACAAATTAAACCTTAAAAATGAGACCTGATAATAGGAATCGAGCCCGAAACGCACCAAGGCTTTATCACTGAGCTATTCATAATCCGTCTCGTGTTTAAGCTCATTCATTATTTATAATTTAAGGTAGAGTCTGTTATAAACGTGTGAGTGTGTCAGTTATTTGATTTTATCAGAAAAAAAATCACCATGAACAAGGTGTTTATTTTATTCCTGCCACCTGTGCAAGCATTTAATTTCACTAGGGGCTGTATTTCTGATAGGTACTAACGAAATTACCTACTTGAAGAATTCGAAGCTATTTTGTGAAACTGGTTGCGTCTTAACTTGACGCACATAAACAGTCTAAGTACAGTAGCCCCATGGCTTCTTTGGTGCTGACTGACAGCTCACAGCTGACAGCTGACGGCTTTGAAAAGCTACCTGACCAAATTATGTATCCCTACGCCGAACCATATGATCTGCAAAAAACATGTTTTTAGCAGCTGTCACTTCTGACAGTCAAAATTTAGGTATATACCTAAATGTTGACTGTCAGAAGTCAGCTGTGAACTGTCAGTCAGCACCAAAGAAGCCTTGGGGCTACTGTACTATCACACTTAGATGCCAATGTACAAAATAGAAAAAGAGGGAATAAAATAAGAAGTTCGCCCTGATAGGGCTCTTTTATATGTGCTAATAACCCTTTCTTTATTGCTCTGACGAGTTTACACAATCACTTTAATATTTGTGCCTTGAAAACACTGACTTGTTTTTTAATTTTACATCTTTATTGCTTCCTATTCTATATAGACATATTCCACTATGGATTATTTTGATCTACACCGTGGCAGGAATACTACTAAAGGCCGTTTTCTTTACCAAGTCAAATAGCCTAGGTTGTAGAGGATTTATAAAAAATACGTTCATATAAAACCTACTTAAAGATAAAAATAATAATGTGTGACACTGTAGGACTATTTTTATAATCATTTAAGAATTTATGGTTTTTGTTTCAACGTTTTATCTTTAAAACTCGCTGAGTAAAATGTAAATTCATTATCATGGGAAATCCTATCTTGAACGGCCATGACGTCACCGGAAAGGAACGTTCTTATAGCATTCCACTGGACAAGTTGGCATTAGGAGGAACTCTTGTAGTTCTCAATAAGGCCACAGGGACGCACAACTATTGTGAAATAAGGTTACACATAAAACGGCAATTTTATTATTCTGTCCATTACATTAATCACATTGCGAGAATGTTTGAGAAAAAATTGGTCACGGCTCAGTTATTATTGATCTCAAAATCTTCCAATTAAGCATATCCAATGTGTTAATTCTTTTATGCTCTTCAAAACTACTCAGTGACTCAATGGCTATGGGGTTAAGGTTATATTCTATGTCCTCCTTCTTACTTTTCATTTAGCTTATCCACATATCCATTCTATCGGAGTAGGAATGAGAAAGATATAATTTCAAGGAAATGTTTGACGCATTTTGGTAGCTAAAACGACCCTTAAGGCGATTGGCCCTTTTCATTTGGCGCGGAACTGCATATCCGTGGGAACAAACGGTTATCTTCAAGAATTTTTATTGTTTTTCAATGTTCTCTTCGGAAACGGTTTGTTCAAGAATAGAAGCATGTTGATTAAGATGTACTTTTTATGTACATACCTCCTATATAATTTTAACAGTAATCAAATATCGATAAAATCGACATTATACAATAAAAACTGCCGGCTTCGTAACAAAAAATAAGAAAATGTAACAATTAATAAACATTGATAAATTATCTTAGAAGAGGTGTTGAAAATATTAACATAAAAATTTCACTCGTTCTCGAGAAAACTGATATTTACAAACGTGTGATTTTTTCGCAAGACCTGTCCGGTAGCTAGCACCATCTACGGTTTCCGTGATCCATCTGTTCTTATTGGCGCAGAAGGTTACTTTGGTCGGTTGTGAAGCCACGCCTTTCACCCTCCCGCCCACCATCCCACAAAATATGCCTTAGACTTACACTCGATAGGACCTAGGGCCTTAATACGTCCATCTCTTAGGAGTCATCCATAAACCACGTAACGCTTTTTTCTTGTTTTTTAACCCCTCCCCATGTAAAATCAATATACATATAGCCTGAATCCTCCCCATCCAAATTGTGTAACGAAACTTTTCACATCAAGAATTAATGTAAATGGGGAAACTTTTGTGACACTAAAAGAGGCACTCAGATTTAATACATTTAAAAATCAATTTTAAATTCTTAGTAAAAATTGTTTCAAAGAATTGTTTAACCATAATATATTGTTTTTATATGTGGATACATCACATATAGACGAGTATTTGGAAAATTAACAGCCTTTATAAAATCTGTGTTACGTAATATTGTGATGTACCCACCCTTCCCCATGACAACATGTAGACATTAGAGATCACCCCTATTAGCCTCGCTCTACTAACCTTCCAATCACCGGAAAACTAGATCAAACGATAGTTGTTTGTTTTCTAAGCACCGCGTCCTACTAACCGTTCGGGTTATACGCTTATGAACTATTTACGTTAATGGTTTTAGGGATAAGGAAGGTTACATTTAGAGGAAGTTTACCCACATTTGCGTGGAGTAATAGTGGAAAACCACCCTTAGTACATCCGACCGAGATTCTGAACCTCAATCTCCTCGTAATCAGCAGTCTATTATACCGGGAGAGTAGCGCGTTAGACCATGCGGCCACCGAAGCGGGTAATTATGCATCTAAGGCTGGTTTCACACCGAGTCCCGAGTCGAGTCAAGTCGAGTCTGACTCACCAATTGAGATAAGTATATTTTGTATTTGATAGCACGATGGAGGACCAATACCTTTCACACCGGCGAGTCGAGTCACCCCGAGTATAACCGAGTCCAGGCGAGTCAAGAGTCCATGCATGATGCGGCAGATTACAGATTTCGTCAGTCCAGCCGAGTCAAGTTTATTATGTCCACATACTTTTCAAGGCTAATAGCATGAACACTGAATACCTCATTGTTCTCGTTTAAGAGAATCCATCGATTTTTAACCCGTCCCATCCCAAACATCGGGATAGAAATGCAATTTCCACTATTTGTAAACAGATGTGAAAAACTACCAAAGGTGCATCGTTTCACACTAAGTTGGTAAAGCCACATTAAGCGACGTTTTTCTATACGTCTACGCCGACGCCTCCATACAATTGTATTTATAGAAACCGCTAGGACTGCATCCATCTTGCACGAGCATTTTGATCAAACAAGTGGACTCGATGACTCGACTCACCAGTGTGAAAGTCCTCGACTCTAGAGTCAGATCGGACTCGACTTGGGACTCGTTGGTGGGTAACCAGCCTAAATGTGTTTGTGTGTTCTTATATATATCGTGTGAGCGTGAAAAAAACCTAATATACATTTTTAAAACAAAAAATGTTGTTCAATATAAACACAAATAGGGAAATATGGCCTTGGATACGAGGCGAGCTGTGGTGCCTCAAGGATAGAGCATTGGCGCTCAAAGCCTAAGGTTCCAGGTTTGATTCTCCTGTTCAGGTTGTCATATCTAACTTACTTGAATCGAAGATAGCATCCTATATGTGTATGTAGGTGTGAAATTCGTCCTACCACACATCTGATTCAACCACATATTTACACTGCTAGGGTAGGGATGCAAAAGGTAGGACTCATAGGAATTATTGAATTCAAGTATAGTTTTAGAAACTGCTAAAATATTTTTAAAAAATTTGAAAATTTTAAATACTTGAAATATGCGATTTTTTCTGAAAATTATAAAATTTAGTTGATTTGAGTCAATTTTAATATACTATTTCATATTAAATGAAGTACCTCAATATTTCCTTTAGTCTAATTAAAAAAAGTTGTATAACTTTATTAAATTTATATAAAAATTGAGATTTGTGTGTTAATTTTTTTTTTTTTCGAAAAAAAAATCACTCTAAAGAATGTATGTTTGTACCTAAGGTTTATGCATGGCTCTATCACAAAAATTCCACTTGAAATAATTACTGTACAAATAATGCTCTATGATCTATATTAATTTAACTCGTAATAATACTCGATGTTTTCATTCAGACTTTATTCAGGCTTGACCCGAAGGGAAAAGAGTTTATGTTAAGAAGTAGATATCAACAAATTTATTCTAATTGTGATAGTTTGTTTTGTTTGTTCCTATCCTTATCGCTTAGACCGACGGTTAGGTGGTAACAAATTTCGATTTTAGTGAATTTGGGACATGTGAACCAAATATCTGGGTCCATAGTGATAAAATATAAGCGGCGTTGATTGTATATTGATACCTTGATGCCTTAAACATTGTGACCTCCAGTGGGTGTAATTCCAAACGCAAGAAAAATATAAAGGTGGCACTTTTCAAGTCTGTTTAGTGAAACCCCAAGGTTTACAACTCGGGTATATTTTAGAAATCAAATATGTTGAACCTAATGCCTTAGACCGTGTGTCAACTGTGAAGTGCATCTTTAAACTGAATTAATCAATTTTAGATTTTAAATAAGTTGTTAGGGAAATATCTAGGATGTGCACTTTAGCCTCTTTTTTTGACATCCATAGTGAGCCTAGCATATTAGGCATTGTGACTATCTATTCGGGTTTCTAGAGAACCAAGAAACATAGATAGCGGAAACTTGGTACCAACAAAAACACTTTCGGAAAAAGTAGTTTTTGTTACTACACAGTCCACATATTGTGAGTCTAAAGTATTAAACCATGCGATTGCTGGTGCGGAAGGATGCCAAACGATGGTCAGTGAAAATGTTAAATTTTATATAATCATTTCTCTTTGGGAAACTAGTATAATGTGAACCACAGTTTACTACGTCAGCCATGTTGCTTCAGATAGCGGCTACAAAACACTTCTTTTGGGCCTTTTTCTCACCTTATGATTATTGGATTTTCATTGGATCAACTTTTAAGTTTTCCCAGATATAATTATGTATAATACATTACGACCAACTTGAAAACAATATGGTGGCTATAAAACACTACTTTTTATCCTGTCCAGAGCTCTAGCACATATACTATGGGAATCCCGACAATGGAAACCAATACGCAATCATCATATAAATAATATTGAATATGTATTAATTTTTTTTATATATTTGTATGTGTGTTTGTGGGTATGTATGTAGGTGTCCAAAACCAAGAGAGCTATAAAACTTAAATCACACTAAAATATAAAAATAAAATGTTGTTTGTCTTCCCCTCAAATATGCCCATACTACTGTACAATTTTAGAAGACATAGAAAATATTGTAAATGCCATGGGAATGTAATGGAAATACAATAATTCCTAACTATTTGAAATTTCTAAGTTGAGTTTGGGGAAATTTTGATTAGAAAATTTCCAAAACTGGTGTAAAAACCTACTTCTCACTGAACCTGATTCGGTGGCCGGTGGTGTTTTATTTTCTATTTGGGTAGAATAAGTTATAAGAACAAATGTTCCATTTTTAAAATGTTTGTCTGTCTCTCGATTTGTTTGTTTCCAGTCAATTCAAGAAGTATTCATCGGATCGAGCCGGAACTTATTCTGTCGTTCTTCCTATTTCTCACAGAACCATGGTAGCTCATGCTAGCTCATCAGAGAGAGAAGTGGTGTAGAAAAAACTGGGCGTAGCAGTGAACATTCGTCGCGGCTGGTATTGTGAGTACATAAGATGGAACGTGATGTTTATGAGCTGGGATGTGAAGGAGGAAGGAATGAGGATCGGTCCATTTTTCTTCTTGAATCTTCGCAAGCACATTTAAAAACTGCTATTGAGGCTTCATTATTTTCTATCATTGGAAGCTGTCGATTTTTTAATGGCATATATCACTAAGAGAGACATAACATCCAGTTCGGTCCCCTGTATGTAGACTATTTGCCTCTCTTGTGACACAGAACGTTACCCAGGATACACCATAGGAGGTTGCCTACAGTCTATACGACGTACATGTGATGTGATTATAGTTATCATCAAGTTGTGACAGCTGGGGTGAGTCTTAACCTAGCTTAAGCCTCATTATCCAAATACTGTTGATCATTGGGAGAATTTCCCTTAAGGTAAAAATACCCAAGGTACCAGCCGGTAAACCAACCCGGGACCCCTAGTATCGTAGCCAGGTGCAGCGACCCCTACACCACGAGGCTGGTGTCTAATGAGTTGATGTATTGTTTATGCAAGCGAATCTGCGGGTAAATATTAGTAATAAATACAACTTCCCATGCTAAATATTTAAAACTTACACAATACACTAGATTCCGGTCACACCGAAAGGTAGAAGTCTGACCTTGACTAATTACACTATGGGCCTATATTATGAATATATACCAAGGTGGAACCATGTAAAGTAAGCTTGCTACCTTTTAGGTTAAGCAAATGGTACATAACAAATGCTACATTTTGAAAACTAATTACTGCTCATTATAAATAATTACAATACCATGTTTTCTATTTCTACGAAATTTACCTATCCTATATATATATTATTATAAATTAAAGTGATGATAATAATAATAATAATAATAATAATAATAATACATTGTATTCTCGTTTCTTAAAAATATCATTGGGAAATATCCAAAAAAAATGACAAAAGCCAGACTAAAACCACTCCGTTATATTATTTATATATACGCGAGTCTACTAATCCATTGTGAACACAGTGAAAAGAACCCAGAAAACTCTCCTGTAATATTGCATTGTATTGAGATTCATAACATGGAAGAAATACAACATGATATCTCGAGGAGGAGAAGAAAAGAATGTTTCGAAGAAAATGAGGAGCAAGAATATAAAAAAAAACCAATATCAAGACGTTGCTCTGGTTGGAAAGAAGGCGGCACACCATGAAAATTCGGTGCAAGATTTTCTCTCCCACCTTTTCTTTTACTTTCTTTTTTTTTCTGGAAAGGGGAGGAGGATAAATGCAACACTAGGGGAAACAAAGAACAAGTTTTAGAAAGGAAGGGGTTGAAGATGGG
>CABFWB010000983.1:106249-117087 GCA_902151455.1 Timema bartmani
GGGGGGGGGGGGGCCCTTACGAAAATCCTAAAATCCTTAAACCCCAGACACCAAGTTTTAGCCCAATCGGTAAAATAGTTTCAACTCTAACCTTAGGTACAGACAAACGGACAGACAGACAGACGGAATTGAGAAAACAGCTATTTTGGTTTCAGGGGGTCATGAAATGATGTCATTTCTCAAAATCTTTAGTTTGACGATCACAATACTTTCTCTCCGAGGTGTCGAGGGAAAGTAAAAAGAATGTGGTTAGCCTGGACCAAAAGTAGACTTAAATGCAACGCAAGAAAAAATGTGTTGAAATGAGTAGCCTACATAAGCCCTTTTGGCTTGCTAAGGGTAGAATGATAAACCAGTCCAATGATATACTTTTAAATTAAGCAATCAACATCTGCCACTACTTTCCTCGTCACTTTTTTTTTCCTAGAAAAGATAATAATGTATTTAATTTAATATCATTTACCATCCAAGGAGAATATAAATCGGTAAGCAACGTTTAATATCAAACCTGTGTGTTTGTGTGTGTTTGTCTTCATATGAGAAGATTAAACTAGAAAAACAGGTTGTTCTGAAATATTAAGATGACGAGCTACTTCCGTGACAGTATTAATAGCCCGCACAGACAAACTTACTTCAATTCATTAGCATTACTTAAAATTTTAATTTTTTTCAACTGAGTTTGAATAGCAAAATAAATATATTTTTTTGGTTCATGATACTTTATTTAAAAAAGAAACTAAAATCGATATATTCGCAAGTCGAGTGCAAATGGTAGTAAAATTAATCATACAAAGTATAAACTCTTGAGGTTTTGTTAAATTGGCATTGAATTTGCTACCAGATTCACTATCTCAATTTGTCACTCTACACAAAACTTGAATATAAGAAAAGAATAATAAATGAATTATTATGGCAGTTAATAATTTTTTTTTAAATCTTTAAAGGAAAATATTACCCAGACCAAAAACTGAGTGAACAAATGAACGCAATCCATTGAAAACGCAATCTTTACCTAAATATGATCCTAATATAAGTGAAACGAAATAACAGAGACATGTTGATAATAAAAGAGTTTCACATCCTTCCATAGAACATCAAAGAAGTAATAGAAACGGTTACAGAAAAATATTAATATTGACCATCATTATTTCGTAAAATGAACTATGGTCCGCAAGCTCTGTCACCAGAATTTGTTTATTTTAATTTTTATGTTGCTTATAAATAGGCAGTTTTAGTTATTTATTTGCATTGCTAGGAGATCCACTTTAAGATAATTTTTAATTTTTGTATTCATTTATTTTTAGACATTTTTCATTTGCCTTTACAAAGTTAAAGTTTTACACCATATATAGAAGTGGTTTTCTTTTCTATTATTTAGGAAATTTATGGGTCCTCCCCGACCCCCATTTCACAAGACTTGATTTTTATATTCAAAACTTTCCAACTTTTATGGTATTATAGGGTGGTCATTTTACCAACTTAGCAAATTTAAAATTTATTCCATGCCAAAAAGTAGATTATCTCATTCTTTTGGAAAGCTCTCACGTTATTAACCACCCTCGCTTTTTCAGTTCCGACATTCCCAATTTAAAATTTTAAGACTTGTTTGGTTATTTATGGTTTTTTACGTGCCTATCAAGTTTCAACTTTTAGCCACGTCGAAGATAGTGCTCTATGCTAGTTTTATACATTTTAAGCTCTTCCAACATCCTTCGCTTCAATTTTGAAATTCCATATTTTATTACGTCATTCAGGTATCTGGGAAGGTCTATTAGCTTATATGCCAAATTTCCATTTTATACTCCCCAAAATGTTATTTTTATTTTAGCTTTGAAAATTTTCTAATCCTTCATTTGGAAATTTAAGAATTTCCTGACTTTAAACTGTTTTATTTGGTTATTAAACCCATCTGACAAATTCCAGTCATCTAGCACTGGAAATTTAGAGCCCCCATTTCACAATAACTAATATTTAGCATTTATTTGTTTATTTGAAGGAATACCCTCCACATTCCTGACAAATTTAATTTTTCTATCTCACTTAAAAATTTATTGTAAACTCCTCTCACAGTACTGTAGTGTATTTTTAAAATTTAAAATTTTCAGGCATTTTTGTTCAAAGGACCTTAAGTTTCTAAGCAAATTTCAGTTACTTACCATATAGATAAATAGTTTAATGTATTCGTTTCGGAAATGTTGAGCACCCCCCTCACCCCCCCCCTCCCCCCCGTATTTCTTCAACTTCCGCTTATAAACTTCAAATTATGAGAATTATTTGGTTATCATGTGATGTCTTAACACCTTTTTACCAAATTTAAATTTCCTTATCAACCAAAAAGTTTTTTAATACACCCTACCTTTCCCTATTTCCCAGAGTCCCAATTAATTTTCAAAACGTTCAGATTCTATTGTCTTTGCGTGGTCCCCTTACTTTCCTTCCCAATTTCCGTTTTCTTTCAAACTGGTAAATAGCTTTGGAAAATTTTAAACACTACCACCCTCCCTCCATTGTAAATTTAATTGTTATATGGAATGGGGGAACTATTGCAGTAAAATTGTTTCGGACATGAGCACTCTTAAAATATCTCGGGACCTCCAAGGTATTGATATTGAAAGGATTTTGATTTTTAGATTTTATAGATTATGCATATCTGGGATTTGTTTGACTTGACAAATAACAATGATATTTTTGGGGGGGAGGGGGGGGAGCGAATGCGTTTATGGTTAAATTAGTAATAGCTGATTTTTCAAAGTTTTTACTTTTGCAAATTATAAATAAATTTAGGTTTGCCCACAAATAGCATATTTTTGAAAATTTGACATTCGCTAAATATTTGAAAATTTTGATTTAAAATTTGTATATAAAGAGTATTTATTGTGATAATATGTTGGTTTTTAAGAGTAAAACTCAATTCATAATAATTGACTGAAAAACACTTTTTGAAATTTTTCTTTTTGCTCTAATTCACAATACGAGAAAGTTTATAGGATTGTATAGTACAATTTATTTATTTTATTTTTGTCATCATGGCTTACTACCACTTCAGCTCATACGCATAAATAATGATTATTCTAAAATGCTAAGGATAATGAATGAAGCATTTTTGAGGTAATCTACCCCTATTTGCGTGGAAAGAAAGTGGGAAACTATTTAGGAAAAATCACAGCCTTAGAACCAACTGGAGATTCAAACCCCGATATTCCCGTTTTCATCAGAATAGTCTACCACGTGATTGACACCTTAAACAATTCGGCCACTGAAGTAGGTACCACACACATCCCTTGAGAAATGACATTGCATTTAAATATTATATCCTTATTGATTATATGTCCTCCAACTTATTAAACCCTATCTTTATCTTAAGATAGTGTTATCCAGTCCACCTCATTACACCCTATCCCAACCTTAAGCTAGTACTATCCAGTCCACCTCATTACATTCCATCCCTATCTTGAGATAGTTCTACCCAATATGTTTCAGTAGAAACCTAAAGTTTAATTTTATTCAGTTGTTGAATATCTGTCAAGGGTGTCTTAGAATGTAATGACAACTTTTTCTCTTAATTACAAAAGTTTCTCATCAAATTCTAATATGTTCATGATAAATATTCAACAACTGTTTATATCACTATATGAAGAATATTAAATTATATGTTTCTACGGAAAAAATAAATTATTTTGACCAAAAAAAGTGTTTTTATAAAAAGTGCAAAAACATCGACATTTTCTTGCGTCCTCTACACTCCCATCTTGATTCTGTGGGTTGAGACTTTCATCTTGGTTGTAGTGTTGCGTTCTTGTGACCATCTTCATCGCTTTCTATTATCTTCCCCTCTCTCTGTGTGTGTTTCTCTCTCTCTCTCTCTCTCTCTCTCTCTCAACACCCGTAGGCCAATAGTCATTAGCTAACGTTAGGAGGGATGTCTGTAATATTGCCATGGGGCTTTGCGCGAATAATTGTGAGGGCCATGGGGTAGTGAGAAGGGGGGAACCAGCCCCCTACTGAGTCATGACGAGCAATGTCACCCTTACCTTCTGTTGGGCTGCGAGACGAGTTCTTCTGGGATTCTTCTCAGGGGTAATGGCGTCTGCTCCGACATCTGGTACGACCTAATAAAATACCAAAGTACCCAACCTCCGCCATTATTACTGTTACACTTCCTTTATTCTTACTGTTCAACGCTAGCGTGCTGCTGGCTATTGGCATAATAAACTCTCTAATATAGGGAAATAGTTCCGGGAGGGTGAAAGTCAAGTAACTAATACTGTCTCCCCTTGGAGAAAAATGAGAATATATATATATAGTGACCCACCTCAGTGGCGTAGTTGGCTGACGCGCTAGTTTCGAGCTAAGCCAGACTGCCGAGTATGGGGAGATCGAGGTTCGAATCTCGGTCGGGTGAACTGGGGGTTGTTTTCCTAAATGGTTTTCCACTTTTCCTCCACGCAAATGTGGGTTCACTTACTCTAAATTCAACCTTCTAATTCCTAGCCAATTAGCGTAATTAGTACTAAGACGCGGTGCTAAATAAAACATATATTGCTCGCTTCAAAAAAGATTAATTTAATTTTGGATGAAAAGGATACGTGAATTAAGCTCGAAATATTTGATGTTTTTATGACAAAAAAACTTTTTTGGCCAAAATTAATAGAAATTACTTCAATAGGTGAGTATCATTTAATTAATTTTGTTACATATAGAAATCTAAACAGTTCTTGAATGTTGGTCATGGGTGCTACTTAATTTGATCAGGACATTTTATCTTCATTTAAAAATTTACTGGTAAAATGATACTATGCTTATGACAGACAAGGCCGTAGCCTGGAAGGGGTTTTGGGGGTTCAAACCCCCCACGAAATTTTATGAACCAAATATATATGGTTATATTTATGGTTCAAACAATAACAAAATTAAGATACAAATACAAATTAGGGGGCTGTGTTAGCATAAAAAGCACTTCAGAGAGCTTCTAGAGGTGTTTAATATTTAGAAATTTTCCAAGCCTTCGGCAGTTAGTGAGTTATTTTACCGTGAAAACAAAAACACTTCAGAGAGCTTCTAGAACTGTTTATCATTTAGAATTTTTTTTTCTAGCTTCCAGCAATTGGGGGGTGTGCCCACCAAACCCCCCCCCCCCTCCCTGAAATTATTGGCTGGCTACGGCCTTGATGACAGAGTTGTTAAAATAAGCTAGACGAATCTACTGAAGAAATATATTATTTATTTATTTTTTTGACAAGAAAGGTATTGTCCTGAAAACTGAAAAAATACGTACATCGACCTATGTCCCCTTCCAGCAGATAACTTTAACCCAATTCAAGCCATCTATACCAGTGGTATTTCAACGTGGAGTATGTGAAGATGTCTTAGGGGTTATATAAAATTTAAATTCATTTTTATATTATTTTATGATAAGCACTGAATAATCTTGGGCCATATTTAGTGTCTGCCACATGAGAATGGGAAGTAAAAACATACGATCTGGAAGTACCAGTTTTTTTCTCTCTCTCTACCTCTCTCTCCTTGTACATTAGCCCCATGGCTTCTTTGGTGCTGACTGACAGTTCACAGCTGACTTCTGACAGTCAACATTTAGGTATATACCTAAATTTTGACTGTCAGAAGTGACAGCTGCTAAACATATGTTTTTTGCAGATCATATGGTTCAGCGCAGGGATATATAATTTGGTCTGGTAGCTTTTCAAAGCCATCAGCTGTCAGCTGTGAGCTGTCAGTCAGCACCAAAGAAGCCATGGGGCTACTGTAGATGTTGATTTTATAATATGGTATTATATTAGTTTTATTTTTAGCACCAAGACTTACTACATGTTTGGGTTAAACGCTAATGGTTTTATGGATTAGAAAGGCTATATTTATAGAAGTTGTACCCGCATTTTCGACGAGGTAGAGTGGAAAACCATTTTGAAAAAACCACCCTCAGTACACCATTCTAGATTCGAGCTTTGATCTGTCCGTCCTCGGCAGTCCAATCTACTGCGAGAATAACTGCTGTAGATCTAGGAACCTATTACCCGCGGATATGTGGGCCCTACTGTATGTCTGTATATGTTTTAGTGTTCAAGCTCTTACTAACCATTCCGGCTTTCCACGTATGTACCCTCCGTCCGTCTTGTAAGGTAAGACAGCTTACCTTGCGTTATTCCACTATGGCACGGGTTGGCAAATGGTTGATCGCGATCGACCGTTAGATCTCGTGGCTATTTTCATTCGTTCGTGTAAGAAGACCTTATCGTAATCAAAAGTCAATTTTTGAATCTTCTAAGATCGCAAATATATCAAGAACTTTCAAATAATATTTGAATGTGTCCAATATAAAATTTATCGGTCTTAATCGGTGTTACTATACAAAAATTAAATATGGAATAAAGCAACGCTCTACAAATAAGTATATATGAAAGACAAAGCTTGGGAGATGAATGATTATAATTACGGGCATAATTCATATCGAGATTATAAAGGAATAAATTGAAAAATGACACCTTGATATAGGAATCGAACCCCGGACCTTTACTCTACCACTGAGCTATCGAGGGATCGTCCTGTGTTCAGTATCATTCTTCAATCAGATCTAAAGGCAGAGTCTGTGATAGACGTGTGAGTATCATCGGCTACTAAGAGCCACAATCGATATCACATTGATGTGGGTGAAGAATGACCCTTACCCCGGGACTATCCCTGGATATCTCAATAGTAGAGCAAAGGAGCGCTAAGCCAAATGTTATGGGTTCGATTCCCGTGTACCAGTGTCAATTTTTCAATTTATTCACTTATAAATTAAATGGTTTAAAATAAAAATACACATTTTCATGTATTTATTATTACTGTTTTGTTCTTTAAAAGTGAGGAAATAAGAATTTGAGGAGGGTTTATTTTAAGTAATAAATATAAGATGTACTGTATCTATTGACAAAAAAAAGAGCAGACACACGACAGTGCTTATGTCAGCTGAAAACTCTAATATATAATTATAATATATTTATTTGTTCACCCTACCATTGCCCTATTTCCCTTATGCAGGTGAATAGGTTTTGTATATTATGTTAGGTTAGGTTAGGCTAGGTTAGGTTAGGTTAGGTTAGGTTAGGTTAGGCTAGGTTAGGTTAGGTTAGGCTAGGTTAGGTTATGTTAGATTAGGTTAGGCTAGGTTAGGTTGGACACACGACAGTGTTTATGATATACGAATACTCCAATATATGAATATAATGTGTTTAGTTATTCACCCTACCATTTCCCTATCACCCTTATGCTGGTAGCTAGGTTGTGTATATTATGTTAGGTTAGGTTAGATAAACAACCATGTTTATGGTGGCCACAAGCCCCATGAAAAATGTTCCATCCCCAATCCCCATTACCTCAAGTGAGTCAAGCCTCATGGGGCCTTATCACACCCTATGATAATGTCTGGATGTATTAAGACAACTAATACCGCCCGGTTATTTCCTTCTACAATAAAAGTCTAAGCTAGGAATATCTCCCTCAAAGAGCCTTGGGCCTTGCACAAATGATCCTCCTCTTCCAATAAGATACATGTTAGGGGATGATTCCACCCTTATATGACTCACTTCAATAATGTCGTCTTTACGGTTGCTCTTCGTTCGATACACCCTCGGGGCTGGTTGATCCTTGAGTAGGCTTTAGATAACAGACACTCAATTGACTGGAAGTAAACCAGCACGTTTCGCAGGAAAAATGGATCGTTTTGTCGGAAAGAGGGAGTTAATTCTCGGCCCAAGTTAATGTTTACATAATATATCACTAGAGAGGGGTGGCTTCCAAGAAAGTCGTAAAAATGACTGGAAGCGTTGGAACAATTTTCTGGGTAAAGTATTGTGACTCATTGACCTTGAATGTGTCACAAATTACCAAAAGAAATAATAGTACTCGCAAACCAGAATCAAGGATAAGTTGACAAAAAATATCTCAATTATTTTAGAAGCATTTTCAGTACAAATGACAGGATGTTAATGATTAGGCCTAATAATTGTATTGGATATTTAAACGTGCACTTTTTGAACAGATTGACTACATCAGATCAAGACTTACAAACTAACTATTACTATAAGAGACAAGATACCTAATCCCACGACCGTCAATTCATTTCTATGAATAGGAAGGCACATTTTCATGTCATGCCTGGATTTTGTATTTAGCACAACGTCTCACTACCCGTTCGGGTTGTACGCATATGTACTAATTACGATAATGGTTTTGTAGATAAAGGCTATATTAATATGAAATGTGCTCGCATTTGCGTATAGGGAGAGTGGGAAAATATTTTTGGGGAAAAAAACTCAGTAAATCCAGACGAGGTTCAAACCTTGACCTACCCGTCATCGTCGTTCTAGCCTACTGCAAGGGTGACGCATTAGACTACATGGCCACCGAAGCGGGTTGCCTGGAATAGAGTCCAGTAATTTATGTAGGAAAACATGTTACCAACTGATATAAGGTGTCGGACCATTATTATTATTATTATTATTATTATTATTACTAGAGATATTAAGCGTGAACTTTCTGAACCCAATTATTACGTCAGCATGCGAGTATGCCTTACTTCACGGCTAATTAGTAACTAGGGTAAGTGATACTACAAACAGGCGTAACATTATAGTGCGATACCCTGGAGTCTACATTGGCACACAGTAAAACTGAGACCACTGGAAGCATTTTCAAATATTTAAAAAAAAATCTACTACAAAATTGAAAGAAATGAACTATTTTAAAAATTAAAAAAAAACTATTTCACTGACACCAAATTCGCTGTTGTCAAGTGAAGAACGCATAAAATCGCACTAATATGCAATTTCATATTCAAGCGTAGTCACGTGTCTTAATATCCAGGTTAACCAGACACGTGATGGGTTCTTAGATCCAACTTAACTCTTGAACAACTCGCATTGGTGGGACGTGAACTAAGGCATCAATCCCATATGGTTTGATTTCTGGTGACGAGGAGTTCCAGGTTCAATACCTTGGCGTACTGAAGATGTCATATCCTAATTGTTTTTTCCACTCTTTCCCCACGCAAATGTTGGTTCATTTCCTATTACTCTCACCCTATTCATCCATACATCAATAATGTAAATATACGAATAGTTTAGATGGGTAGAAAGACGCCGCATAAAAAATACACTCTAGAACAGAACCAATAGCCACAGTCCCTAGGTCGACAATTCATCACTCTGAAAAGGGAAAACTTAATTTGATTAACAATACATTTCTAGTTCATTTCTCGACATAGCTCAGTTAGCAGACTTTACAACCCACAATTACCTTCTCCCTTACCTCTCTCTTCTAAGCATTTTATTCATAAAGCGTTTATAAAGAAAGTACACTCCTTTACAGCCCCCAGACACCCCAACACCCCTAAAACCACCACCACTGAGCTTAATCAGAAGCAAGTCAACTAACGTTAACTACAGATCAATTTCTATAGGAAGGGTATTTTAGAAAAAAATAAAATCTGCCAAAATTGATAATTATTTGGTATATTATAAATGCTATTTTTTTTGGCATTTGTAATATTTATTTAAAGCGGCCGCTGCAGATCGCATGACTTGATCTATGAATACATTAAAGTTAATCTAGTAACTTCTCTAGATGTCAGATAAGGAAGGATCTTCCACTGGAAATGGAAATTGTATTTCAGGAAAAAAAATATTTATCCATAAAGTGGTTCAGCAACTGGACTCTAATTGGTTTTTACACATGGTTTGATTAATTCTTAGTTAAATATCTGCCATAACCATTGCCGCAGTCAAATATTGTAGAAAGACGGTGTAATGCCCAAGAAATGGACTTAATTAACTCATTATATTGACTTTAAATTACATTCATCCTAGCTTAGATGAATAATTAAACTAACAACTTAATTAGAGAATCACAAAATAATTAACGATAAGTATAATTTAAAGTTATATCGTGGTAATAAAATCGCGTTGAAAAGGTTTCCAAACAATTTGTTTACTCAATAACCACTGAATCGAGACCATAAATAAAAATAAGGGTACAGAACTTATTTTAGAATTTTTTTTTTTCTTTCAAAATAGGTTAATATATCATGCTACATTTTAATATCAAAGCCGAATCTTTTCGTCGTCCGAATATAAAGAAATCCGCCGATGGGGATGCGAAAAAAAGGGGGATGGGGGGGAAGACAATTTCGTACGGCACAAGCGTCCTGCTACAGATCACGATTTATGGAGCTTTGTTGTATCACATTCCCTGGCGATGCGTCATGAATTTTTCAAGGGGGTGGAAACTCAACTCCCACCCCTTTCATGCCCACAACCTACCCCTCAAGACTTATCTCCCAAAGGGAAAGCACCAGTAGTTAGTATGGGGAGGTTGGCATTTTATGACCATTAATGTCTATAAAAGGGTGCGAAAATGACTTTCAAACCAAGTCTAGGTTGGTTTTTTTTTTTCAGGAGGGTGAGGATATAAAGTAGAGGGGCGGCTTACATATTGAAGAGGATTATGTGGCATTTGTGTGCCCTTCGTGTGGTTTTAGTAGACGAACAAGAGACAAACAAAAAAAAATTATGAAGTCACCGATCCATTTCCTTTCTGCAATTTTTTTACGAGTTTAGAAACCACATTTTAACATCGCAACGACTCAAGGCGATTCAGTCTTCTGTAATGACTTTTCTTTTGCAAGTTTGTATGTGAAAAAGGATGGAAAAGAGTTGATAGGAAAGTATTTCTTAGTCGCAGGGAAATTTAAAATGAGTTTTTCTTTTAACGATGTTCTGCTGTATTAAGATGTTGAAGACAGGAAGTTAAGACGGCAGTCTGCAAAAGAACGGGCGGGGGGG
>CABFWB010000983.1:123957-138754 GCA_902151455.1 Timema bartmani
TATTTTTATAAGAACTCAACAGAAATGTAGCAGCTGACATATTCTTCAGTTATAGTCTGCTAAATTGTATTACTTGAGATGATAAATTATTTGCCAACTTTGGAATTAAAATACAGTTATTTTAAAAGTGTCTTACAAGCAGAAATTATATAGTTAAAAATAGGTCTCGGTCCTGGTAGAGCAGGGGCACGTTTAACCAAAGTCTCGTGTTTGTTTCCATGTCAATGCAACTTTTTCTATAACTTTAAATTTATGTTAACTCAAATTCATTAACGGAGACTTTTGTTCTTTTTAATTTAGGAATTTAATGTGTACATTTTAAAGATAAGTATCCGATCAATACACGACTTACAAACTACAGTCCACACACCCAGTAATCTGTGATATGGCCATAGGATGATCCTGAATACAAAATGTCATCCTAGTTTCTAATCAGAATTGAACCAGGAACGCTTATAGGCCCTACTTGTTATTTTCGTGCTTTTTTAAGCACCACGTCTTACCATCCGTTTGGGTTGTATGCATATACACTAATATACTAGGTATTGGGAAGGTTTTAATTTAGAAGAAGTGCTCCCACAATTTTGTGGAATAAGAGAGTAAACCCATTTATGGAAAACCACCTTCAGTGCATCAGGCCGGGATTGAACCCCGATATCCCCCTCTACTGTAGTCTAATCTATTGTGAGAGTAGCGCCTTAGACCACGCAGCCACCGAATCGGGTTCTCTAGCCACTTAGTCAAGGGTATAATCCCTATTAAAAAGTATCAATAAAAACAGCACAGAGCGTTATTTGTGTTTATTATTTCTCTCGAAGCAAATGGAGGGTAAAGGCTATAGGCTCGTGGAAAAACATTTATAGTGAACTCCAAATCAGCACGTGAAGAATAATCCCTACAGGGATTCAAACCAAAATATCGTAGAAGTGGTCGTTTGGAATTAAAGTAATATTAGAGGTGTTGTGTAGTCTTGAATTGTTTTTGATATTATATTTTTTCGTATAGAAACTAATGGTACTCTATTGATTAACAAACTTTTGTTCGTATACAAACCTTGTTAGGAATATCCCTCAGATTTTTCTATGTATTAAAGTTAATTAAGGATTTAATAATAAACCATTAAAACTTCAATAATTACGATAGTATTTTTATATCGCAATGTAAATAATTGTAAGGAAGGTCATAAAAAAAATGTAATTTTAGAAACAGAAATTAATGTATTAACCAAAAGAGTACAAATATTTTTCAAACCAATAAAAAACGTTAAAAATAATTCAAAATGTGATCGAACACCCTCGATGACCTTTAGTTCAATCGAGACTATAAGTGATCTTCACAACATTAATTCATGGACACACAAACTTTTGTAGGATGTGACATAGTAGTATTTTGATAGGAAGAACATTTCTGTCAATACAAACTTACTTTTTTATGTCAACATTAACAACATTTCAACATATTATTGATTTTGTCGTATAGGTAGGCCTATTGATAAATATATCAAAACTAAAATTTTCAAATCCCAGAACTTGACGTATGGATACGTGAAAGTAGCACTAATAACCTTTTTATCTGTCAGATAGGAATCTTTCTATGAAATTGGTCCGTACACACCTATATTGACATCTGCTATCGCACACTAGAGCCACCAGTTGTGTTGCCAGAAGAGTTTAAACAATGAACCGAAAGGTCGAGGTTAAACTCTCTTGCCATCCGGCCCCGTGGTGTAGTGGTCAGTGCATTTGGCTACGGTACTAGGGGTCCCGGGTTCGGTTCCCAGCTTGTACTTTTGGTATGTTGCTCTTAAGGGGAATTATCCCAACGTTCGCCAGGGGATGATAAATTAGAAAGCTAGGTTTAAGACTCACACCAGCTCCACAAATTCATAATCATCATCATCATCATAATCATCATCTCATTGCGGGGTTGTGTAGACAGACAACATTAATGTCCCTCCCGGTCAGTAATACCACACGCTAAAGAAAAAATTTCTTACTGCCTACACAGGGGACGATTGTCTCTATTTGTTAATTTTATTATTTATGTACTTAATGCGCACTTTCTGAACCAATTGATTATATCGGCACACGACTTAAAACTAACTTGAATCTTGAACAGACACAACATCCAGTCCCCAACCGTTAATTCATCACTCTGAAAGGGTAAGCCCACATTTCACCAAGGATACATTTTTTGGCCATGCTGAAAATCAAACCCAGAACCTTCAATTCGGTTTGTGGTAATATTTGTTAGTATTTAGGTTGATCTAAAGTAAGTATTTTTTCTACAAAACTTAAACAAACCATTTTAATTTACGTAACAAGAGTAGGGGAGAATTTTGAGAAAATGCAGGAGATATAAAGGTTTTTATGGAAGTTTATTAAACTGACTTTGTTTTCTTTCCTATCCCCCACCCCCACCACCTCCTCCCACTCCTATTAATAGAATAGAGATGAAGAATAAGTACATAATGTTATAGGAAATGTACCCGCAATCGCGTAAAAGGAGAGTGGCAAACAAGTTCAACCCATAGCTGGAAATCCATTATAATATGAGAATAACGCCTAAGACCCTGCGACCACCGATGTGAGCCACCAGCCTCCTTGCTCTATACAAGATGTGTGACTGACTCCACCAGTTTCCACGGATGAAAAAGGTAGAATTTAGGGGAATATACCCACATTTGAATGGAGAGAGCATGAAAAATAATTTGACAAAACAAACTCTCAGTACACCCGAACCCTGACCTCCCCGTCTTCGGCAGTCTAGTATATTGCAAGAGTGACGCCTTATACCATGAGGCCACCGAAGTAGGTAGTTGTTGATCCTAAGCCACGCGGTATTGTTTTTTTTCCTTCAATCTTGGGACTGTCTATGAAGTTATTTCGTTGTTATCTGGTCTGCATTAGCCCCGCACAATGCCACGGTGTCATGAATCCTCCCGCTACCATCTGTCGAGGACTCCCCTCCATCCTAGACCTGTACCTGCACTAATTACCCGTGATGCAGCAGCTCTCCCTCTTTCTCTCCTCTTGTGCTCGTAAACCATCTGCCAGAGCCATCTATAACCGTCATCCTCCGCGGCGACCCGAAGTGAGCGAGCGACCTTGCGCTGTCCCTCATCAAACTAACATGTTCATCGCCCGTTCCTTCTGGTGGACGTAACGCAACTACAAATGCGTACAGTTCTGGGATTTATTACACGTTCACAATCATTTTGTTCGCAGTGGTTTTTGATTTTTTTTATATCAAAACATATTTTTGGCATAAATAAATAAAATTTTGTTCCATTCAAAACATAGATCTTAATTTTCTTCCCTTGGTTATATCAACAGTTGTTGAATATCTGTCAAGATTGTTCTGGAATTTAATGACAACTTCTTCTCTTCATTTAAAAAGTTACTCATCGAATGCCGCTATGCTCATGACAGAAATTCAACAAGTGTTGATATCACCATGTGAATAAAATAAAACTCTCTAATTCTACTGAAGCATTATTTAATTTATTTTGTCGTAAAAAAAACAATTTTTCCATCAAAAAATCTGTAGTAGGCCTACTTATTATTCTGTGCTGGGGATCAGGGGTTCAATCCTCGGTCTTGGCACAAATTTATATGATTACCAAACCCTTCCTTCACCTCTGACAAGACGTGTATTAATCACAACTTGTGAATGTGTGGAATGACCAGGCCTCCACCGTGGTTCGGATCCCACATTAAGCTTTAGGTCCTCCATTTCATCTCACAATTACCCTACCATTATACATTAGTGTAAGGGCGTAAAATCAAAACGGATAGTAAGAAACGGTGCTAATAATAATAATACTTATTGGCACATCTTTGCTCAGTCAGTAGCACGTTTGTCTATTGAGTTAAGGGGATTGGGCTCAATTAATGGCATGGTGGAAAAATCATAATTTGGTGAAATCGGGGCTTTCACTTTCACAGTGATGTGGCTAGGAACTTATTGATACTGATTGTAATTCAGCTCCCAACATATTTGTATGTCTAGTATTTAAAGAATAGAATATGTATCAACTTTTAAAGTAGCGTATATTCTTTGTATAATCAAAACACCTATTTGGTTTGTATGATGCTATAAAAGTAGAGTTATTACGTTCAAGAACATTGTAAACAAAATGATTACATAAATAACTCACAATATAGCTAGTTTTACTTTAATTACAAGTTTGTATTGCAAAATTATCGCACAAATTACTTCTGTTATAAAATTTTATTGAATACGTAGAAATATAAGAGACGTTATAAATTAGCCAGTCAAATAAACTTGTCTTCAAGTTGGAATCATTCCCCACTTTTCGATGATGTTAAGATAAAGTTGAGTGATTCCCCTAGAGCTCGTGTGGAGTTTGAAAAAGTTACGAACTGTCACCAAGCTAACTACGTCACTCTATAAAACTCTCTTATCGCGTAAGTATATCAGTAAACGTCCAGCGAGCCTCGTGGTCCATCTATGTTTCACGCGCCGTCATCTGAGAACCCTTCCCCCCTCTCACTAAACTCACATAATAGCAAGGTGCCAAGAAGAATAAAGAGAACCAGTGGAAAACCAGCGAAGCCTACCAACCTGAAAGAACATTTAATATCTCACATTCCAGTGTCCAGATTACACCTTACAACAGATAATAAACACGTAGCTTGTCAGAGCCGTTCTCTTATAATACCACGTTACACCCAGGCGGAAGGAGTCTTTATGTCTCTTTTCCAATTCTATTAGCTCACAAGGGCGCGACTCTGAATGGAGATTACAGCGAGTAAAAAGACGTGCCTTCTCACCGCCGCTGAAAAGAGGGACTTGTAAAGTCTCATGCACGAGGTGATATACAGTCCAAGTTAAGGAGAGGTTATTGAAAGAGGAGGATTTCAAACCTGTGATTTTATTGAGTGATTACCAAGTTGGTATTATTATTACACTTGTGTGTGTGTGTGGAGAGTCAAACATGTGAATGGGGAAAGCATTATGTGTATGTTTGAAAAGTTAAAAAGAGTCCTACACACCAAGTGAGTTGGAAAAACCGTTATTTATGTGAGTAAAATATCAACATATTTTATATAGATATACACAAAGTCTTTCTTACTATTTTTTTTATACATTTCACACATTTTATGTTTGTTAAATTATTCACGGCACTTTATTTTATCACAGAAATTATCGCGGCTCTTGTTTCAAGTAGATTAGAGTGGAAAATTTTTAGAGTAATGATTATATATTCGTTTTCACGTATATATTTTATTTTAAAATTTGATTTGACTAAATTTAATATTCGTAGGGTTTTAAGAAATATAAAACACTATACTAGTTGTTTATTAGTTGACACTGATAACAATTATTTAAGTTTATAGTGACAGTTGAGTCACCCCCCAATAAATAAAATGAAAATTTTAGCAAGTAAAGACATTCTAACACTAAGGTCATCCACAATTTTCCGAGATAATCCCCAAGATAAGTCTTATGTCAAGGACTAATACTGTCACTGATTTGGTAAGTAAATTAATGTATAGTGAAATTTATATGTAGGGCCTATTTAATTAAATGAAATTAACTAAGCTAATAAATAAATATTAAACTATGTTAAGAATAAACATCATCTTAAGGGGGTGGCCAGACTGGGCGAGCGAGCACGCGAGCGACTAAAATATAAAATAGAACACATTGGTTGTAATGAGAGGTGGCCAGACTGAGCGCGCACGCTTGTAAGATAGAACTGGTTCTATTATTCAAGCGCGCGCGCTCAACCCGGTACAGTCTAGTTTACAGGCGCTAGGCAATATTATTGTATGTTGGTTCATTGAGTGCTAGGAAAACTTCTCATTTCGACATTTTTATTAATATAGATAGGCTTAGCACACTTGCTACTAGCGGCCTAATTTAATTGGTAAGTTCATAAACCATACCCATATATATATGTAAAACTGATATGTTAAAATACTTCAATATTATCAAAGTAGGCCTTAACAAATAAGAATCACCACTAGCGTGGAGAGAGGAGGATAAAACCACAACAATAAATCACCTGTCAACAACCACCCTCATTTCACTGAGCCAAGATTCGTAGCCTCCTCGTCAACAACTATCAAGAGCTATCTGCTAATTACGCGCTCGCTCGCTCGCTTGTCAGTCTGGCAGAACCCTAACCAGCAACAAGTATTCCTCCCTCATTAAAAATTGTTCTCAACCCTTGCCTCAAGGAAACAATCCTGAAATTATATGTTACGTATGGGGATGGAGAAAGTTAGCGCTTGTACAGTTTATTGAACGTGAATAATGAAGCATGCATGGAAGATGGAACTTATCTTTATGTTACGGATATATCCCTATCAAGGATCGTATTCGTAAATTGGAACGAGTTCAATTTCCACGCACAGGTGTCATTTTTCAAAATCATGATTATCATATGTAGTTTGGTTTTTACTTTATCTCGACACCTCGGTGGGAAAGTATTGTGATCGTCAAAAAAAATGAACTCGAGGTTTTGATAAATGTCGATGTTCCATGACATCCTGAAACCAAAAAAGTTGTTTTCGCAATGACATCTGTTTGTCCGTACCTCGGGCTAAAGCTGAAACTATTTTACCGATCGTGCTAAAACTTTGTATAAAAGGTTTTCATTATGTCCCCCCAAGGTATTTTGAATTAGATATCCAACCCTAAAATTAATGGTAAATGAAAAAAAAAGAATAAATTGATTTTCTCAAAATTTAATCTAACAATTTTGATTAAACATTGTATATATATATATATATATATATATATATATATATATATATATATATATATATATATATATATATATATATATATATATTGTATATATATATATATATATATGTATATATATATATACATATATATATGTATATATATACATATATATACATATATACATATATATATACATATATATATCTATACTCTCTTTATTATTACAAGCAAGATGGAAATTCTCTTTTTTTTTCTTATGAAAATGACTTTAAGCGTATTTTACACGAAGGATATTTTACGCTCTTCATAATTTCCCCGCAGCTATTTGAGATGCAAAATAACTTATCAAATGTTGTAAAATAGTAGTAACTTACTAATAAAGATAAAGAGTGTTTATTTGAAATATATATTTTATAAAACCTTACGCCTTAGTCCACAATCCCACCTGTACAGTCTATTGTCACTATTATACCAAAGAGAAGAATGTCAACCTCTGAAACTGCCCTCAAGGATAGCCATTTTAATGTAGAGCTGTGTAGCTTTATAAGGCAACGAACGCCATCAGACTGTTATTAAGACAGGTGAGCTTGTGCTGGCTGGGTTTGAGCAGTTACGCCCCTTGTGGAGAGGTCTACTTGTGACCCGAACCGTCTTATCTGCATACAAACGACCTAAACATTGAAAGCGTCCTTTGTCCGTGTGCGGGCAAAAAGTGCACTCTAGTAAGATGACTAGAAATGAAACTAATGAGTGATATTGTAAGAGAGTGTGGGCTGAGGTGTATTTTCATGTGTAGAACAAACAGTTAAATTTAAAAATGAGTGATATTAAATGACATTGTGGGCTTAAACCATTTGGTGTGTTTAAAATTCTAGTAAACAAATAATGTTAAAACCTCATCAGTGGTCCCACGGACAAACGTCAAGCTCATGTAGTATGGCTTATTGGGGATGGACATCCTAGTTAGATGAGTGTTATGGGATTCTTTTTTCCTTAGTGGTTTCCCAATCTCTCTCCACGCAAATTCAGGTACACACCCTCTAAATTATAGTTTAGTTTTTAAAACAACGTTAGTGGAAATATTCGGTTAGCTTGAATGGGCTATACAGGGTGGGGCCGAAACAATTCGACGATTAGTTATATGAAAACTAACACTTTAATTGAAAAGTAAATATTCACTAGCAAAATAAAATCAAACTACATAATATATTTTTTGTAGATAATTAGGGGATAGAGGGGGAATGGCAGTCAGTGGGGAATGGCGGTCAGGCCTATTGCATAGCCCCACTGTTGTTTTGAAGTGGTCTAGCCTTTGCTACGCACTACTCTACTTCTACTGAACCAACACAACAAGATTCGCCATTGTGGTCAAACTTTTAGTGAAGAAAAATTTATGTTTTTTGTTTTCCGCTATCTTGATCTAAATATTGTATAAAAATATTCTCAAGTAAGTACCAGAAAACCATGTTTAACTATTTTTCTTTTAATATATTTGCATGCTTTTGTATTTGAAAATAGATTGCAAATTTAGACTTGTTCTTAATGTTTCTCGTTTTCATGTGACAATTTTTTTATTTCATGAGATACGTTTGGGGCAATGGCAGTCAGCTTGACCGCCATTTCCCCTCAAATATTTAAATGTTTAAGAAATACTTTTTTAATTATGCATTGTAGGCTTATATTAAATATAATGTTTAAATTATTTCATTTATTTAAATAAATGAATGATAACTCACTCATAAACAAATAATTTTATCATACCATGGCAATGGTTATTTGAACATGGCTCGTAATAGAAAACGCCAAACAAAGAAGGCCACCTAGAGTTACAAGCCACCTCAGAAGGCACTTCCATTTATAGTACTTCTGCCTCAAACTTGAAAATCATCACACTAGTTTCAAACAAAACTAAACCACAGACGACAATAGAAGACATTTCTCCCGTACCAAGAACAAATCAAGACAACCCAATCAAAGACAAAAAAAAGGAAACAACATTCCCAACTTCTTACAAGCACACCCATGAAGTCAATGCTGTCGAAAAAAAATGAAAAAGTTTTGCATTAAAATCCAAACAGGTGAAAGGAAAGATAAAGATTCAAACGAAAAATGCAATGCAAATTTTAAAAAAAATGTCGGAGAAACCTTCGGGACATCGATAGTACATCGACGGAAGACAGTTATTTTAGTGAGGATAATTTGTGTGACGATAATGATATAAATGATTATGACATGGAGACTGACAAATGTTTTATCTGTGACTAGTTCGGACAAGATGGAGAGCCATGGTATCGGTGCACTTCTTGTGGAGTATGGGTTCACGAAGAATGTAGCGGGTGGGACACACCAGAGGGACACATGTGTGATGTGTGCATAAGGAAAAATCGCCACTCAATGTAAACAAATGTTGACTAAATAAGTTGAAATAGATTTTTTGACTACTGTATTTTATATAACTTTCTGTATGTTATCAAAACAAAGACATTCTGGAAAATATTTACTCTTAAAACCTTTTTTTACTTTTCACTTTTGATAAAACTGATTGTTTTTATATTTATGTTATCATGTAGCCTATTGTTTATCATATTTATTTTAATTTCATCATTATTTTTACTAATTTATATGCACATTTATGTTTGCTGTTGGATTACTATGTTTCAAATTATTTTACACATTTTTTAGCAAATAAAATAAAAATACATATTTTACTATTGTAAAACCATGGGAGCAATAGTGACCGTGATTACCCGATGGGGTAGCAAATGGCGGTCAAACCACTATTTATAGTTTTTTTGTTTGATAGACAAAACCTTATAGACATTCTATTTTGTACTATGTAATCTTCAAAGTAGAATCACTAAGCTATAAGATCGTGCTTATTAGGTTTAATTACAATAAATACTTTTTCAGTAATTTAAGTTTTTGCTTAGGTGACCGCCATTTGCCCACTCTCCCCTACACTCAGGTGAGCTTCAGCGTCTGTCAGGCAAACCTCAGCATGTTGTTCATCACTTTCCTCAGCAAATATCGTCTAGTTGTTTCCGACCCACCCTGTATATAAGAAGTGATTTCGCTACTATATTTTTTATTATTATTTAGCACCGTGTCTTACTACCCGTTCGGGTTATACGCATAAGTACTAATTACGCTAATGGATTAGAAATTGGGAAGGTTAAATTTAGAGGAAGTTAACCCGCATTTGCGTGGAGGGAGTGGAAAACAATTTAGGAAAAACCACCGCCAGTTAACCCGACCGAGATTCGAATCTCGATCTCCCCATCCTCGGCAGTCGAGCTCAACACGACTAGCGCGTTAGCCAACTACGCCACCGAGGCGGGTCGCTATTATATTGACTATGAACTAAGATTGGAGCTATTACATCTCAACTCGAAAATAACCCAAAATGTGTGTAAGCTTAAAACTTTGATTTCAAAACACCATAAATAAGATTTAATTTAATTGGGAATCCATATTTATATGTATGAACTAATATGTTTATATCGTAGGTAGCTTTATAATAGCGCTGTTAATCTGGGATGGAAGGGGGCACGTTTATCGTCTGTAGTTTGGCAGTATATATGCCAAGGCCATTTATTTTTATCAAAATAAATAAAATATTGCTTCCGTAGACACGCTAATTTTAAATTTCTACAAATATTAATCTCAATCATTCTTGAATATCTGTTATGAGCATAGCGACATTTAACCAGAAACTTTTTAGATTAAAAAAAATAGTACTGGTCAAATACACAATGCTCTTGACAGATATTATTTTATTTATTTGAGGTAATTTGCACGGACTTTTTAAACTGACCTATAATATCAGCACACGATTAAAAAAAAAGACAGACACAATACCCAGCTCATACTGGTGTAAACCAGGTCGGTTTCTATCCTCTATTTATTTTCTTATTTTAGTACGAAAGGACCAAATTAGAATAATTTTTTATTGATTAAAATTAATTTACTACTTTGGCAGAAAATATAGTGTGACAAATTTAGGATCTATAAATATTACTGTTTATTACAGGTTAATTTACATTACAGTTAATTTAACATTGTGAAAGTGGAACCCCACATTTTCAACCGTTACAAATTTTTCAGCCATGATGAGAATCGAACCAGAAGGCAGATACACGCTATTGACTGAGCTAAGTTGTCGGAGAGCATATATTTAGATAATGTTGATATTACAATGTTGAGCTCGGTGATCTTGGGGTAAAGTACTCGACTCAGGACCCGATGTTCGTGGGTTCAAACCCAGCCGGGATTGATGGATTTTTCTTAAGCGATAAAAATCAGTAGCACAACTTCCTTCGGGGGGAGGGGGGGGAAATAAAGCCGTCAATCCCATGTCGATTGTGGCATGTAAAAGAACCCTGGAAGGTATGTGAAAGTACCGCTCTTTGCAAAATTGATAGGCTCTTTCTAGCTCGTTAATAGAAATTCAGTGTGGATGACAATTTGCAACCAACACACTTCTTGAATGCCCCTAAAACATGGGATTTCCACCAGATAGTGTAGGCAGCACTAACCAGCCAAAAGGCTGAGTGCATGCCCAGCGCCAAACGAATGTAAATAAAACCAAACTTTGTTTTTATAGCACCGTGTCTTAATACCCATTTGGGTTATACGCCTATGTGCTAATTACACTAATATGCTAGTGATTAGGAAGATTCCATTTAGAGGAAGTGTACCTGCATTTGAAGAGTGGAAAACTATTTAGGAAAAACGACTCTTTGAACACCCAACTTGGATCAAACCCTGATCTCTCAGTCTTTGGTAGTCTAGTCAATTACTAGAGTAGTGCCTTAGACTACGCGACCATCGAAGCGGATCTTCGGGTTGTTGACTTAAGAAGAATATATTACCACGTGTAGAAAATTAAACTGAATGTGTCTACTGGAGAAATATTTTATTAATTTTTGTTTAAGAAAATATGTTTTAGTAAAAAAAAAAAAACTGGAAAACTCTGGCGTTCCCTTCATCCCTACCTTAATGACACCATCGCATAACTAAAATATTGCCCGGTGACATAAGTCAGTAGCATTCAACCTTTTTTGTTCACGTAACCCTAGATATAATTTCTCTCCAGCTTTGTACCTCCAAAGTTGCTGATGATTAATGTAAGTTATACATATTCTATAATCTTTATCTAAAATAAGTTATAGCCAAATTAATGTATAAAAATATATATTAAATGTTACGTATTCGCTAGGATGTGGCGAGCCCCAGGTTGAAAACCACTGGCGTTAACCGATTCCGACGTCAGGCTTTGTCCCTCGACCTGCTGTTGGTGTTGCACTCTCATGACCTCTACTCGACCTGGAGATGTCACCGTATTGTCCCGAGCCTCGAACTGGGCCCCGCCCAATAGGGTGCGGAGACCCTAACCCATCCAGTCTATGTCCAAACAATGCCAACTAAGGCTCGGAGTATTACACCATTGTTATTATATCATTATCAACTTTATGAATCCTCCTAAAAAAATTCTTTTTTTTTTTATATAGGAACACCGCGACCCTATTATTCCTTCCTATACAAGTAGATGGGAGGCGAGGGGAGGGGGGAATCAAGTCACGCCCTCTATCCTCTTGTTTGTACTACGTATTATGATCAGATAACAAAATATATGAACTTTTACGGAATAATATATAACTCAATTTTTATCAATAATTATGAGACCCCTTTGTATTCAAATAATATTCGTGGGTATTTTAAGAGACTTGTTTTAAGTAAACAAATTTACATACAAATTAGCTGGTTATTTTTTTAAAGAGGAGGGCAACGTCTTTATTCTACGATGCTTAAATGAAATTGGGTGGGTTTAGTACTAAAAAAAACATGTGTTTGGGAAGAATAACATAATACCTTCTTCGGTCGCCGCGTGATCTAACGTGCTACTCTCTCAGTAGGCTAGACTGTTGATGATGGAGAGATTGAGGTTCGAATCTTGGTCAGGTGTGATGAGGGTGGTTTTTGCAAAATAGTTTTCCACTCTCTCTTTACGCAAGTGCGGATACACTTCATCGGAATATAACCTTCCTAATCCCTAAAATCATTAGCGTTATAAGCGTATAACCCGAACGGTCAGTAACACGTGATTATATATATATATGTATATATATATGTAAACATTCAATGTGGGCTTTATTTCCACTACGACTTACTACTCATCCAGGATAGCAGCATATAATTACGTTAAATGGTATGGTGGAAGTAGGCAGAATTTTCAGGAAATGTACAGTAGTCCCATGGCTTCTTTGGTGCTGACTGACAGCTCACAGCTGACAGCTCACGGCTTTGAAAAGCTACCAGACCAAATTATGTATCCCTACGCCGAACCATATGATCTGCAAAAAACATGTGTTTAGCAGCTGTCACTTCTGACAGTCAAAATTTAGGTATATACCTAAATGTTGACTGTCAGAAGTCAGCTGTGAACTGTCAGTCAGCACCAAAGAAGCCATGGGGCTACTGTACCCAAATTTTTGTGGAAAAAGGGTGAAAAACCATTTTTTTTAAACAGTCTCACTGTACTCGACTGGGATTTATTTATTTATCCAATTGTTTCCATGAGATTAGAATCTCATTGACAGAAACCCCACATGAGAAAAAAAGTATAGTTGAGATACGGACGAGAAATCAATTAAAAACACTAAATTAATACACAAGTAAAATATAATCGTACACGTACATAAGGTTGGTTGATAAAACTACAAAATAATATAATAACATGAATATGTATTCGATTAGGATCCGAATTCTGACCCCTCTATCACTGTAAAACTAGACTAGGAAAACCGGACACTTAGCACACGTACAGTAGCCCCATGGCTTCTTTGGTGCTGACTGACAGCTCACAGCTGACAACCAACGGCTTTGAAAAGCTACCAGACCAAATGATGTATCCCTACGCCGAACCATATGATCTGCAATAAGCATTTGTTTAGCAGCTGTCACTTCTGACAGTCAAAATTTAGGTATATACCTAAATGTTGACTGTCAGAAGTCAGCTGTGAACTGTCAGTCAGCACCAAAGAAGCCATGGGGCTACTGTACATGCCGTGGCAGACATACATATAATTATTTTGGATGTTTTTAATATTGTTACTAAACATCATTTGCAAATTAAAAAAAAATAGTTAGAGGGAATTCTTTAATTTAAAATCTTCATAAAATACTATCAATATTATTAAGCTATTAAAAATACACAAATCAGGAGATATTTATAAATTCAGCTTATAATTTATGTCCATCTCTAAAATAACACTGGTGTATAATACACAGTAAGTTGTTTTTTATTGTTTATTTTCACGCTATTGTAAATGTGTAGAGTAATATTTGAATCAGATTTTAATATCTTGTGTGAAAATAGAGATTTAATATTTTAACTACTCGCGGCTCCAGCGAATTAAATTAAAGGCTCAGTTGCGATTATTTATATTTTTTTATTTTTAAAATGAACACCGATGTTTTAATGCGATCTATACATTGGAGTTAACAACTCAGTGCGCATTAATACTTTGAGAGCTTATCTCTCTTTTCAACTTGTATTATTATTTACAAGTAACACACAAGTTCTCTTTTTTTTACTGAACATATAAAAACCTAATCTAATTTAGCAGTACACGGTTCCGAACGCGAGTAAATACTTCAATTTGTGGATGCATTAAAAGATAAAACCACATAACGATCACTCCATCCACCTTTATTTCTTTTTTTTTCTTTCGTTCTTAAATCATCAACAGTTACTTTTATTACAAATAACCAGAAGTTCAAATAGCTCAAGTTCATATAAAGCAATAACTAAAAAAAGAAAACTTGTTCCCTTGTCTGGATCAAAATACATTTTTGTTGAGTGAATCAGGGCATGGCTCTGTCGAATTAAACACTGTGCTGATTTTAGATTACGTTTATTCACGTGTGAAGCCGCGTTCCTATTCTAAACATCCCACGCTTGCTCCTAGAACATGGGTATTGGCTTGAAACGTTTCTTCGAGTGTGAGGCCGCGTTCCAATTATAAACATCCCACGCTTGCTCCTAGAACATGGGTATTGGCTTGAAACGTTT
>CABFWB010000983.1:147732-179765 GCA_902151455.1 Timema bartmani
AATAATAATAATAATAACAATAATAATAATAATAAATGCATTTGGCTACATTTCTTGTACTTCCTCATCGCTACTACATTAGTCTACTGTAGTTTTTTTTTTTGTATTATTTAGCACCGCGTCTTACTACCCGTTCGGGTTATACGCTTAAGTACTAATTACACTAATGGATTAGGAATTTGGAAGGTAGAATATAGAGGAAGTGAGCCCGCATTTGCGTGGAGGGAGAGTGGAAAACCATTTAGGAAAAACCACCACCAGTTCACCCGACCGAGATTCGAACCTCGATCTCCCCGTCCTTGGCGGTCTGGCTCAACACGACTGGCGCGTTAGCCAACTACGCCACCAAGGCGGGTTCTACTGTAGTTAAATGAGTGTAGCTTGGACGATTTATTAGTAAAACATGGTGAGATTGTTTTTACCTCAAGACTTAAAAACCGAGCTTATATTGGAAAGTCTCCAATATTCTTCAATTTTCTTATAGATAAGAGAATCGCCACAAAACAATAACATATATTTAATAGGCTTACTTATTTTTTAGCACCGCGTTTCATTAACCATTCAAGTCTTACACTTATTTATTTATTCAGATGGATGCTCAAATATAAACCTAAAAGAATTTTTGAACTATTTTGATGAATATTACGTATGTGCTTAAAAAAAATGAGTTATTTGGCCACTCAGTACAAGGTATAGATGAGATTATAAGAACAAGTCAATATTTTCTTTAAATATCCTAATCCTGTGACAGCCACAAAGTATGACAGGTGAATGTTCTAAACAAAACAGTTTTTTACTGTAGAGAATTATAAATACTAGAGCAATGTTTTAGCTAATATGTTGAGTGCTATAACCTGCATCGTTGGACACACGGGATAGGGTGTATAACTCCTTTGGGCTGATGACAAGGACATAGGTGGATCCGGGGGTAGGGGGGGACAATGAGGACGATCTCCGCCCCCTTACTTGCATAGAAAATAATCAAAAATATTGAAACCAATACCTTAATGTTGTAAATAATGACCAACACCTCCCTCGCTCCATCTCCTACATCACCTAATCAATAACCCTTTCAACTTAGATCTAATGTGCAGAAAATCGAGTGGCTTCAAACTAAAACTCTCCAATAGGCTTATATTACTAAGTTTGGTATGAAAGCCATTTATTTGTATTGAAATACTTTTTTTTCTAATAATACCTACTAAAATATTTTAAGCCCGTGTAAATATTTATTAATTTTATTGTGACACTGCCTTTTTTTTTATTAAAATTACAAATGTGTTAGTAATTATTGTGCTTTTTCTTACAAGTCCTTTTTTTACTATCATAACTATTAATTAAATATCTAGAAATATAATTATTATTATTATTAAATTATTATAAATTAAAATCTTGATCAAAACATTTTAAAATTTAAACTCATAGGAGCCTTATGAAAACCAATCTCCCCTCGATAACAGGCTATTGGAAAAGAGGTGGGGATTTTAATCATGGCTGGCTGGGTGTATTGAGCGTGAATTTTCCTTAATGACTTTACAGTTTACACTCCCTTCCACGCAAATGTGGGTATGTTTCCTATGAAATGTTACCTTCATCTTTCTTCACCTCATTAGTGTAAGTATGTTGATAGTCCGATTAGGTAGTAAGACTCGATGCACGTAAATAGTAATAAAAGCCTAATATATGGGGAAAATCCCTTCCATTGTACCTGGTTGAGAATCAAAACCCAAGTTCCGTGTCAATTATGACCAAATATGATGCGAATCAAATGCCTTGGACTACGTGGTCCCTGGTTCCATTGAATTTCTACAGACCAAGTATCCACCGATTCAATTGCATTGCCTCAATGCTATGAAATAAGAGGAGTGAAGCTTGTGTTTGGATTCATGCTGATATCAGGTAGGAGGTGATGTATAAAACCACCTGTAGCATCAATCATGTGACTCTGGCATCTTGTGTACACTCTCTAATACTTGATATTGTTATAGTATTTGTGGTGTGGAAGTGATCGAGAGCTAAATTAAGTGTCTCGCTGTTTTTATAGCAAACATTTTTTGGCCCAAACAAATAAAATATTGCTTCAGTAGAAACATAGAGTTTAATTTTCTATACATATTAATTTCAACAATTCTTGAATATCTGTCATGAGCATAGTAGCATTTGATAAGAAACTTTTTAAATGAAGATAAAAAGTTGTCATTAAATTCCAGGACACTCTTGACAGATATTCAACAACTGTTGAGGTCACCATGTGAAGAAAATTAAAACTCTACGTTTCTACTGGAGCAATATTTTATTTATTAGGACCAAAAACATTTGCTGCTGTAAAAACTGCAAAAATATTGCCCTTAGCTCAAGTTCTCTACCATTCCTCCATAGCACCTGTTAAGATTGACAGAATTAGTTGAGAGGCAGTATGTTTGATTGGCGTGAAGAAGGTCAAGACTCGGCCCTGGCCGGAAATTGAGCGGGCATTTTACTTCTATGAATGGTGAACCAACCTTTTCTACCAATTACTTTGAGGCGTTTCTTTAATATTTGTCTTTATCATCCTGAACACTTAGATTTATATAAGTTTCCGATATATTTGGTGTGCAGTAAGACACGTAGTACTTTATAAAAAACTGCAATAATCCACCCCACACTCAGAGAGCTTATTTTTATATTCGTGAAGGTTTTGTCATATAAAGTTAATGAACATATGGGGATTAAAAACAAAACTGTAGAAGGAATTAAGATTGCATTTATATTTTTCCGTACAAGATAAAATCATAATTATTTAGAGCCGAAACACTCTATCTGTAGTACGAGTATTAAAGTGAGCAGTCTATATTATTAAAAACCCACCTCGGTGGCGTAGTTAGCTAACGCGCCAGTCGTGTTGAGCTCTACTGCCGAGGACGGGGAGATCGAGGTTCGAATCTCGGTCGGGTGAACTGAGGATGGTTTTTCCAAAATGGTTTTCCACCCTCCCTCCACGCAAATGCGGGTTCACTTCCTCTAAATTCAACCTTCCTAATTCATAACCCATTAGTGTAATTAGTACTTAAGCGTATAACCCGAACGGGTAGTAAGACGCGGTGCTAAGTATTATATATTATTAAAACAAATTGCCCTCCCTAATAATCGAAATTAGCTCGTGATGTGTATTTGTTTAAATACTATTTGCAACACATTATTCACCTCTCCCGTCTCTAAGTAATATCGTATGCGGTTGTAAAACGTATTATATTGCGCTGATACCAGGAGCTAGCTTGGCTGTTTATGCGATGTCGGACACATGGCAGCCTTCGGCTCTCTTAAAATAATAAGCTGAGCTGGGGCTTGTTTCTTAATAATCATGGCTTTAGTTTGTGTCTTAAGTTAAACATAAGGTACCCTTTTTTTCTATAACCACTCAGTGCAAGTAGTTTTTTTTTTATAAAAACTGTAAAAACTAATCCCAAAATTTACGACGTTTATGGTAGCATATTTAAGATGGTAAGATGGTGGAGGCACTAGCGTACATTGAGCATGTATGTCAAGTATGACAGAATTTGACATCTGATCCATGTTCTGGAGACCCAAACGAGTATGATAAGTGACGTCAATTCCGGTGGTGGTGGACGACCCGCGAGGGAGGGCGTGAATAATGCGCTTGGGAGGGAATTTTGTTTACACTCTAACTTCCGACTCGTTCATCATATCAAGATAAAAAATATCTAATTTTTATCTAATAGGTAGGATTGTAATTATGGACTTTGTTTTGCAGTTGACTGTTATAATTAAAGTAAATCTAAAGAAAATAAATAGTATGGTGTACCGCACAGACTTTCTTCCACTTTTATCTTAAAATAGAGATTAACTAAAAACACGTAATATGTGTGAAAATAAATAATAGGTCTATATATTATCGTTGTAGAAAGACTACGGCAAAGATCATAGCTAAATAATATACACTGCTACTTACTCTATGGTATTAGGAACTAGGAACACTGTTACAGAAAATTTGAGAAAAGAGAAACATCTTTGTCCACCAACAAGCATTTTCAGACCTTAATTAAAAAATGAATATATTTGCATATAGCTCAGAAACTATTGGTTCTATAAAATTATATTTCAATAAAAATATTTTTATCTTTAATAGTAATACAACTTTACAATGATAATTTAATTCATATCTCAAATAGTCACGGAAAGTTGTGAAAATTTGTAAATTTCCCTCGTGTAAATTACCTTCAAATTAATTTTAATAAGAGAATTAGAATTTTCATCTTGTTAAAAATAATAAACAGTGTCTAGATAACAAATTTAATCAAAATTGTTAAAACAAGTTTAGAGAAAATTGAGATAATACTTAATGTAAGCTAGGAATTGTGATTAAGGGTAGTAATAATTTAGCAATCTTTTTAGCAAAAACAATTTTTGGGCAAAATGATTCAAATATTTCTCCAGTCACAAGATAGAGTTTAATTTTCTTCACATAGTCAATGGCGTCCTATAATTTTATGATAGCTTATCCTCTTCATTTAAAAAGTTTCTTATCAAATGCTAATATGCTCATAACAGATATTCAAAAATTGTTGATATCACCATGAGAGTAAAATAAAACTATTTTTCTACTGGAGAAATATATTTTATTTATTTTTCTATGAAAAACTGCAAACACTGGCCTTTTTTTCGCGTCCCTTTCACTCCACCTTAAGAACGGATTTGCCTTTACTTAGAAAGATATTGCGCAGGTACCTTTTTACTTTCTCTCTATCTTACAGGTAGAGAAAGTATGGTGGTGATCGTCAAAAAAATCGAACTCGAGATTTTGATGAATTTTGACGTTTCATGACTCCCTGAATCCGAAAAAGTTGTTTTTGAATTTCCGTCTGTCTGTCTGTCTGTCTGTACCTCCAACTAGAGCCTAAACTATTTTACCGATTGAGCTGAAACTTGATATCTAGGGTTTTCATAGGGTTGCCCCGAGGGGTTTTTGGAATTGGATATCTACCCCTAAAATTAAGGGTAGTTTACTGAAGGGAAAAAAGAGAAAAAGTCGATTTTCTCAAAATCGGCTCTAACGATTTTGATTAAATTTCATTTATGAACATTAATAAATATTCCAAACAAAATGGCTACTCTCAATATTTCGGCAAAATGGCTTTAAGGGCTCCGGTCTGATGCGTAAATTAACATTTTTTATAATAGCTCCGAAACTATTTGAGATATGAAATTACTTAGCATTACAAATATGTATATATATTTATAATACAAATATTTTATTCGAAACATATTTTTATAAAATCAATAATTTTCAATCTATACGCAATTATATATATATTTTTAGCTTTTTGGACATTAAAGCTTAAGTATTGCGATCGTAAAAAAAACTAACCTGAAATGTTGATGGATTTCGACGTCTCATGACCCCCCGAACCCTAAAAAATAGTCTTTGCAATGCCGTCTGTCTGTGTGTCTATTAAAACTTAAAATTAAGGGTAGTTTACTGAAGGGCAAAAAGAGAAAAAGTCGATTTTCTCAAAATCGGCTCTAACGATTTTGATTAAATTTCATTTATGAACATTAATAAATATTCCAAACAAAATGGCTACTCTCAATATTTCGGCAAAATGGCTTTAAGGGCTCCGGTCTGATGCGTAAATTAACATTTTTTATAATAGCTCCGAAACTATTTGAGATATGAAATTACTTAGCATTACAAATATGTATATATATTTATAATACAAATATTTTATTCGAAACATATTTTTATAAAATCAATAATTTTCAATCTATACGCAATTATATATATATTTTTAACTTTTTGGACATTAAAGCTTAAGTATTGCGATCGTAAAAAAAACTAACCTGAAATGTTGATGGATGTCGACGTCTCATGACCCCCCGAACCCTAAAAAATAGTCTTTGCAATGCCGTCTGTCTGTGTGTCTATTAAAACTTAAAATTAAGGGTAGTTTACTGAAGGGCAAAAAGAGAAAAAGTCGATTTTCTCAAAATCGGCTCTAACGATTTTGATTAAATTTCATTTATAAACATTAATAAATATTCCAAACAAAATGGCTACCCTCAATATTTCGGCAAAATGGCTTTAAGGGCTCCGGTCTGATGCGTCAATTAACATTTTTTATAATAGCTCCGAAACTATTTGAGATATGAAATTACTTAGCATTACAAATATGTATATATATTTATAATACAGATATTTTATCCGAAACATATTTTTATAAAATCAATAACTTTCAATCTATACGCAATTATATGAATTTTTTTAACTTTTTGGACATTAAAGTTTAAGTATTGCGACCGTAAAAAAAAACTAACCTGAAATGTTGATGGATGTCGACGTCTCATGACCCCCCGAACCCTAAAAAATAGTCTTTGCAATGCCGTCTGTCTGTGTGTCTATAAAAACTTAAAATTAAGGGTAGTTTACTGAAGGGCGAAAAGAGAAAAATTTGGTTTTCTCAAAATCTGCTCAAACGATTTTGATTAAAATTCGTATCTAGGCGTTGATTAAGATTATAAATAAACTGGCTATTTTCATTTTCCTATGAAAATGATTTTTAGGGTACTTTACAGAAGCGTTAATTTCCGTATCTCCACAACTATTTGAGAAACTAAACAACTTATCATTGCAAAATTGTAGGACTATTAGAAATAAAAAACTTTTATTTGACATATATTTTTATAAAAGCAACAGTTTCTGAGATATTTGCAAATATATTAATACAATTTTGTGAGCTTTAGTTGTAAACATATACTACTTAAGTCTTAACGCAATAATTCTCCAATGCCATAGAGTAATTAAATATAAGTATCTAAAAAAGTATGTTATTTTTCCTTAAAGCTCTTAGGAGAAATGTTTGCATAGCAATGATCTATCTCCATTTTAGACTCAATAGTCAATATTTACATTTTTTATTGGTCAAAATGTATAAATGAATAATTAAATATCAATGCGATGACTTGAAGATCTGCAACACCTTATAAAATGTTAAAACTTTAACCAGAAATCGAAATTTTAATACGAAGTGTTGACCCTTGTGGAAGACATTAAACTGTTTGAAATGTTCTTAGGTGGACAAAGATGCGCCTCTTTTCTCATTGATTCTATATCATTGTATATTATTTTATGCGTGTTCTTATGTGGAGTGGTGATGATACAATGTACATTATTCCGTTCAGAAATCTTACGAGTTTATAGAAAGAGAGAGAAAGTCTGTGCGGTGCGCCGTACCATTTATTTTATATATAACCATTCCTTAGATACCGTTTATTAGAATTTATTAAATTATATCTAATGCGATGGTACATTTTGTTGTAGAACATTTGCTGGTATCTTTTAATGTATAAATTCTGCACAGGTACCTTTTATTGTACAACCACTGCTCAGGTGCATTTAATTGTGTGGATTCTGAGAGGTAGCTTTGATTGTATAACTGTTGTACAGGTACCCTTTCTAGTATAAATAAGGGTCACTGCAAATTGAGTTTTAAAAAGGCCAGTTTCATATTCAGACTTATTAAGCCTCAACTGCGGTGCTCCACTAAATACAGGATGGCACTTACCTAGACCAGATTGGAACGGGCTAGTTCCATTCTGGTCTAGATAAGTGTCGTCCTGTATTTAGTCTAGCACCGTACTTGAGACGTACTAATTCTGAATATGAAACTGGCCTTTTTAAGACTCAATTTGCAATTGGTCGCCGTTAAGAGGGATTTAGGGGTTTAATGTTGAACCGGTAACGATCTTCGACATGTGGTTTCCTCAACCTCTTTCTACGCCAATCCAGCACGTTTTCTATGTTACGTGTCAAACTTGCAAGCAGCATTTGGCTCAAAACATAATTCTCTATGGCCTATGGATCTCTTGATGAACCTACAAACAATGCGATCTGATTCTTCTTCATGTAAACGTTGTGTAAAATACACCATGTACATCTGTAAATGTTTGTATTATTAGGGAAAATATAGAAAGTGAGGTTGGTGTACCTTATTTTTTATTACTTTACTAACCCGAGATCCATTTTCATAAAGGGTTATATTTGCACACCATATATATGTGCAATGTTTGGTAGTATATTTATGTGTGAACAGTTGGGTTTGATTATAAAGATAGAAATAAAGTCTTAGAGACAGGCATTTGCTAACAATTATGAAAGCGACTTCTACACAAGAACTAATATAAAGTTTAACACCATTGCTGCATATAAAAGGCTTCATATTTTTAAAATCAGTAAGGGGTGGATCTTAATGTTATATATATATATATATATATATACACTCTTAATATTTGCTTTGTAACGATAAGATCTTTAACTTTGGTTTTACTTAAGATGGTGTAAATATTAAATGTTTTCAAATGCAATCTTCTTGGCATTTTTAATTTAATGTGTCCCTTATGATCAATCGAGTTTGACTCTCATGTACTCTCACCAGTTGTTGATAGCAGTCGTGTTGAACTAACGAATTAAAATCAAATAATGTATGGACTTAGTAAACAAAACATTGTAGTCTAACATTAAGCAATTTTTTGATTCTTAACAGCACTGCTTATTCTCACTTTGTTGAGATACATAATACATGGTTAGTCAAATCTAAAAAAAACGAGCCAAGAGCATATAAACAACTCAAATGACCAGAAAAGTCAACCGAGTAATTTGAATAACCACACCCCAAATAATCGTCTTGAATATTCAGTTCAATTCACGTTTCTACTTTTATCGATAGTAATTTCTTTAGAAGTTTTTTTGATATCAAATTATTTTCATCGCATGTGGTCAGTATTCTTTAATCTCTCTTCCGGGAGGTAAAAATTAATAACTAGCTATAAAATATTAATACTGGTTAATTATTTAAATAACAAACACATAATTAGTCTGGTGTTTGAGTTATTTGATCGTTATTAAGAGGAAAGAAGGAATAATTAAGTGCTTTATAGTGTAAGTTTTATATCGTCAAGTTTAGTTGATAAACATAAGAATAAATTACAGCACAATAAACTCGTGATCTTTAAAAGTGTTTTTTTTTCACTTAAACTGGCGTAGTACAAAAACTGACACAAGAAGTAACGGGCTGGTGAAATTTGTGAGAAGTAAGTTAGAGAATATAAGCCCTTGTATTACTGGAAACAAGCTTATATCAACAATTATCTTAAGTTAACCTTGTACACGAACGACCATAAACATAGTGCTAAGAAAAACAAATTTCGAACAATTATTACACAGTCGAAATGAATAATTAAGAAAATACCTAAAACATATACAGAAATCATCCTTTTTTACTTTCTCTCTATCTTACAGGTAGAGAAAGTATGGTGATCGTCAAAAAAATCGAACTCGAGATTTTGATGAATTTTGACGTTTCATGACTTCCTGAATCCGAAAAAGTGGTTTTTGAATTTCCGTCTGTCTGTCTGTCTGTCTGTCTGTCTGTACCTCCAACTAGAGCCTAAACTATTTTACCGATTGAGCTGAAACTTGATATCTAGGGTTTTCATAGGGTTGCCCCGAGGGGTTTTTGGAATTGGATATCTACCCCTAAAATTAAGGGTAGTTTACTGAAGGGAAAAAAGAGAAAAAGTCGATTTTCTCAAAATCGGCTCTAACGATTTTGATTAAATTTCATTTATGAACATTAATAAATATTCCAAACAAAATGGCTACTCTCAATATTTCGGCAAAATGGCTTTAAGGGCTCCGGTCTGATGCGTAAATTAACATTTTTTATAATAGCTCCGAAACTATTTGAGATATGAAATTACTTAGCATTACAAATATGTATATATATTTATAATACAAATATTTTATTCGAAACATATTTTTATAAAATCAATAATTTTCAATCTATACGCAATTATATATATATTTTTAGCTTTTTGGACATTAAAGCTTAAGTATTGCGATCGTAAAAAAAACTAACCTGAAATGTTGATGGATTTCGACGTCTCATGACCCCCCGAACCCTAAAAAATAGTCTTTGCAATGCCGTCTGTCTGTGTGTCTATTAAAACTTAAAATTAAGGGTAGTTTACTGAAGGGCAAAAAGAGAAAAAGTCGATTTTCTCAAAATCGGCTCTAACGATTTTGATTAAATTTCATTTATGAACATTAATAAATATTCCAAACAAAATGGCTACTCTCAATATTTCGGCAAAATGGCTTTAAGGGCTCCGGTCTGATGCGTAAATTAACATTTTTTATAATAGCTCCGAAACTATTTGAGATATGAAATTACTTAGCATTACAAATATGTATATATATTTATAATACAAATATTTTATTCGAAACATATTTTTATAAAATCAATAATTTTCAATCTATACGCAATTATATATATATTTTTAGCTTTTTGGACATTAAAGCTTAAGTATTGCGATCGTAAAAAAAACTAACCTGAAATGTTGATGGATGTCGACGTCTCATGACCCCCCGAACCCTAAAAAATAGTCTTTGCAATGCCGTCTGTCTGTGTGTCTATTAAAACTTAAAATTAAGGGTAGTTTACTGAAGGGCAAAAAGAGAAAAAGTCGATTTTCTCAAAATCGGCTCTAACGATTTTGATTAAATTTCATTTATGAACATTAATAAATATTCCAAACAAAATGGCTACTCTCAATATTTCGGCAAAATGGCTTTAAGGGCTCCGGTCTGATGCGTAAATTAACATTTTTTATAATAGCTCCGAAACTATTTGAGATATGAAATTACTTAGCATTACAAATATGTATATATATTTATAATACAGATATTTTATCCGAAACATATTTTTATAAAATCAATAACTTTCAATCTATACGCAATTATATGAATTTTTTTAACTTTTTGGACATTAAAGTTTAAGTATTGCGACCGTAAAAAAAAACTAACCTGAAATGTTGATGGATGTCGACGTCTCATGACCCCCCGAACCCTAAAAAATAGTCTTTGCAATGCCGTCTGTCTGTGTGTCTATAAAAACTTAAAATTAAGGGTAGTTTACTGAAGGGCGAAAAGAGAAAAATTTGGTTTTCTCAAAATCTGCTCAAACGATTTTGATTAAAATTCGTATCTAGGCGTTGATTAAGATTATAAATAAACTGGCTATTTTCATTTTCCTATGAAAATGATTTTTAGGGTACTTTACAGAAGCGTTAATTTCCGTATCTCCACAACTATTGGAGAAACTAAACAACTTATCATTGCAAAATTGTAGGACTATTAGAAATAAAAAACTTTTATTTGACATATATTTTTATAAAAGCAGCAGTTTCTGAGATATTTGCAAATATATTAATACAATTTTGTGAGCTTTAGTTGTAAACATATACTACTTAAGTCTTAACGCAATAATTCTCCAATGCCATAGAGTAATTAAATATAAGTATCTAAAAAAGTATGTTATTTTTCCTTAAATCTCTTAGGAGAAATGTTTGCATAGCAATGATCTATCTCCATTTTAGACTCAATAGTCAATATTTACATTTTTTATTGGTCAAAATGTATAAATGAATAATTAAATATCAATGCGATGACTTGAAGATCTGCAACACCTTATAAAATGTTAAAATTTTAACCAGAAATCGAAATTTTAATACGAAGTGTTGACCCTTGTGGAAGACATTAAACTGTTTGAAATGCTCTTAGGTGGACAAAGATGCGCCTCTTTTCTCATTGATTATATATCATTGTATATTATTTTATGCGTGTTCTTATGTGGAGTGGTGATGATACAATGTACATTATTCCGTTCAGAAATCTTACGAGTTTATAGAAAGAGAGAGAAAGTCTGTGCGGTATGCCGTACCATTTATTTTAATTCTTATCATAGGAATTTATGAAGAATTGGCTATAGATCTCAAAGATATTATGAACTAATATACTCTACAATGAGTGTCCTGACAATCTTTAAGATTATGGATACAATAAACATATATTATATTATCTAATATATAAATAACAAGGCTTTAAATAAATAATGAGTCAAAAATGAAAAAAGCTAAGTCTGCATATCTTATAGTTAAAATTCTGATTACTAAACCCAGTTTGTGTTAATGTCGAAAAAGAAATATTATTATAGTCATATGCTTAATTAGCTCTTATTGATATAGCTACAGTTAGACCAGAAATTAATAGTAATATTTCTATAGACATTTTTTCTTATTAATTAAATAACTAATCAAGCAAAATTCAAATTAATAAAAAAATATATTTGTAGATACCAATACTATTTGTTGAATTTTAACACGTTTTAAAATCTATTTTGAATGTACTTTTACTTGAAATGTTTCCTACATCTAAAGCTTGGACGAAATACTTAGGCTGACAATCTCATTCCTTAAAACGAAGGGGTAGTTTAATTACCCTCTTTACTACTCTAAGTGGTATTTAATAATTTATCATTGTGTATAGGATGGACTTGTTAGTAAACTAGAAAATTACTGGAGATAAGGCTGGGTGTTTTTGCTGTGCTATCATAGGCTGGGCTAATATTTAATTTGTTTGTTAAAATAGCCTTATGTCTAGAGCCTTAAATTAAATAAATAAACAGTTAAATTGTATGACGTTCCACTGTGCTAGTCACTACTATGCAATGCTAAATTAAATGTGATACCATAGGAACAATTCCCATATGCATATAAAGTGTCTATGATTTATAAACAAACTCAATCTCTTCCCATGCGTTTAATCCAAACCATCAGATAATCTTTCCCGAGTAGGAAGACATAACGACTCTGTTTTAACGACCTGTGGCCCGCGAGCCCATACATCCCGCTTCCATGACGGATGGAACCGGTCCCATTCGACCCCACGCTGGCCCTCTCGGGAATATTTCACTCGGCGGGAGGCAAGACTTCATGGTGTTTCTATTAGCACACGGACATCCCCGGCACACAAACTACAGGCTTGTTCGAACTGTCGGACTGTTGGTTTATTTTTTTTACAGTTTTATGTCCTAGTAATTTACATAAGGTTCATGAAGACGTGAACACTTTTTTTATTTGTTGATTTAACGTGTACTTTGAAATATATTTTAGGTTAAATTTCGCAAAGAATTTAACCTCGTAATTCCTAAAATAAGGAAGTGGCTATAAAGGTGTTCCGGTTATATTTAGCTAAAATTGTGAGTACACATTAGTGTAGTTGTTTTAAGAGTTTATTTCTTATTAGAGTATTTAATGTGCACTTTTTGAAAGCAAAGCTTTTAGCATCATATGACTATTACACTGATGTACACGAGAACACATGTGTACGTCTCAATTTATATCTGGTTTGTCGATGATTGGAAGTCGAAGCTCAAATCAACCCTGGACTTACAGAGGTGTTTTTCTAAATGGTTTTCCCACTCTTTCCTCAAGATTTTATTTTCATCACCCAGAAGAAATTAGTATAAATCTACGGCTGGACAAGTGATAGGAGCAAATCATGTAAAAAAAAAGTTTTGAAATTATTGTTTCAGTGAAACGTGTCATTTGTAAACACACATTCTTGATATATTTAGTTGTATGTATTTTGGTTTATACTACTTTTTGATCCTTGGTGTGTATTTCTTACATTTTCTATTGTAATTACAGTAGAGTCTCGACTATCCGAGGTTTATGGGACTTAGGTGAGCCTGGATGACAAAAAACTCAGATATCATGGATACACTACATTAAATTTGGGTGCGCTAAAATCTTACAGCTTAAAAAAAAATCATGACAAATCAATAAACTTCAACCGTTACAGTTAGTGGCAGGCAAATGACGAGATAATAATATTGACGATGCCTTAGTACGTGTAAGAAATGCGTCATCTGATGATTCAATCCGCTACTCATAGTAGATGACTGAATCAGTTTGATGTGAATCATTTTCTAGACAATAATTCTCACGAAATGTAAATGGTGTTACCACCTCGGATAGTACGGAATTTGGACAGTATAGATTCTCGGATACGGGACTTTGGATAGTATAGGACCTTGGATAATACAGAGTTTTTGATAGTATAGAACCTCAGATAATATGGAACTTTGGATAGTATATACCCTCGTATAGTATGGAACTTTGTATATTATAGAACCTCGGATAGTACGACTTAGGATATTATAGAACCTCAGATAATACGGAACCTATGATCATTAAGTCTCGGATATTCGGGACTCTACTGTAATTGTTGTTAAAGTCCTAAGAGCTTTTGCTATTTCTGACCAGCCGGGGAGCTTTTGCTAGGGCCTATACGAATAATATCTTAGTGGACCTAACGTTAAGTTATATTTTCTGTAATCTACAGAAAACAAAAATATGTTATTTCACTCCCAACGACTTACATTTAATAATGCAGGAAAACACATTATGATGCGACACCAGGTTCAAGATGAATTACCTAACTATGCTATCCGCTATTTGTGGGTAAGTACGCGTTAATAATACCACATACTTGAATGAACGTATCCTCAGATGGTAGTCTTTCTTACGGAAATGATAGTTCTGATACTTCAAAACCAAATCTGGAACAGTTCACGTAGAAGCGTAAAAATGATATAATCTACCTTTTGATAAGTTTTTTTGACAATAAAACTTGAAATCTTGTTTGTAGGCCTAGAGAAACATGTTGATAGCCTTCATATCCGTTTTGGCATGAGCCGTATTTTGAATTAACAAATAAACCCTTTAATATCTCAGTTTTCTGAGCATCTGTAATGTATCTCAGTCTTCTGATAAAATGCCCCCTTAAAACTAATGGGGCCTACCCGTAAATTGATCAGAATTAAAAGGTTAAGTTTTTAAAGATTTAAAGAATTATGCCTGCATTCACCTGGAAAGAAGATTAGAGGCTCATTGTTAAAAAAAAAAGTGTGTAACTTGATGGGATGTAATCCAGTGATCTTTAGCCGAACGTGAGTGATATGTTACCCCTAACACGCTATTTCAAGTTTCAAGGCAGCTGGAAGTGAGGATATATCGTTATGTTACCTCCCCAACATGCTCTTCCAAGTTTCAAGGCACCTGGTAGTGAGGAAATATCGTTATGTTACCTCCCCAACACGCTCTTCCAAGTTTCAAAGTACCTGGTAGTGAGGAAATATCGTTATGTTACATCAATGCGGTGTAGCGTATTGTGGATGGAGAATTAAATCAATGTGTCTCACAACTGTAGCCTCGATAAAATATAATTTATTAGATTGTGTTCCTCGAGCGCTGCAGCTAGTGGTTGTAAATAGCATCTTAGCACGCGTTGGTTACCAGATACATACCACCCTATTTAAAGTGGGCCTCTTCCAGCAACATTTGGAGGGTCTGATGCTCTCAGATTGTGTTTCTTAGCACCGCGGTTTACTACTCACTCGGGCTATGTGCCCATGTACTAATTACACTAATGTGTTAAAGATTAGTACGGTTTAATATAGAGTAAGTGTACTCACATTTGCGTGGAGGAAGAGTGGAAAATCATTTTGTAAAAACCACCCTCAGTACACCCGACAGGAATTGAACCTTTGTTCTCCCCGTTTTTGTTAGTCTAATCTATTGCGATAGTAGCGCCCTAGACCATGTGGTCACAGAAGCAGGTCTCTCATATGTAATTTGTAATTTTCTTCCCCTAATAATAATTCTAGTACTTGGATGTCTCAAGCTAGAAGATATTTGAAGTGGTTTTCGCCTGATAGTATTTGGCAAATTAGATGCCTCTAGAAGTTATTTATAATGGTCTTCATACGGCAATAATGAAAACTGGAGGCCTCTAGAATTTATTTGGAAACAAGACGATTTTTAAGCTTAATATTCTATAATACCAAAAGAAAGTGAAATAAATCTAGAGAGGGGCATGTTTATTCCATTCGGGTGGAGGGGCACACAAATTACTTCCCAAGGTGATAAAGCCCCCTCCCCCCAGATATTCCAACCCTGCTCTACTTAGATGTGTACTTTTTTTTTTAATTGTCAGGCACTTTTGAAAAACAAAAGCAATGTACGCAAATTAATCTGTACTCTGAAATGTTACACCCATGATAAAATACTTAATTTTAAATTTCTCTTGAATCACTTCCCAAATCCCTTCACGCACCAAATTTGATTTAAGTATAAAAGTAATAGACTCTTGGGAGCCCCGGTCCCACTCCCATGGTACTAATAAACACCCTCCCCCTTTCGTGGTGGACCTGCCAATAGCTTTTGTTGAAAAATAAATTATATTTGAGTATTTATGCATTCATAAAATATTGATAGTTTTTACAAATATACTTATTCAAAATAAATGACTAAAAAAACTTAAAAATGACCCAAATCAAAAAAATAGGATCTACATTTCAAGATTACAAAAAATTACCCAAGATCAGACTATAGTGAAACGTTTCCCCGATCATAAATAATGAACATAATATATGTACTGTACATATGAACATTGTCTGTGATGTAAACTTTTTAATTGTTTTGATTCTAAGGTGTTTATAGTTATAAGAACGGTTCGCATTGCTAATTAAATAATTTATTTGTGTTTATGAAGCACTTATAACTCATGGCTAATTTTATAATTTATCAATAAATGACTTAACCTAAGCACATACTCCTATAGTATAGAATAATTACTTTATTGTGCCATTAATAATGATTTCTCTACAGTTATTAATTTTGATAAATTTTTTACCGTTCTTTAACATTATTTTTACTAGCCGGTGGTATTTTTTTTTTGTTCAAAATATCATTTGTTGCATTAATAAATAGCGCTGACTATTTAGAAATTGCTGTTACCCACACTATCCTTTACCTCTGCCCATGCAACCCATCCCTCCGATAAAATTAAATATTTCCGAAGCACGCATCCTGCCTGCTATCATAAAGTCAAGGCTACATCTCCACACCTGCTGTTAGAAGCATAGCAAAAAAATCAAAGATAATTTTAAAAACTGGCTGTGTCCGGTAATAAATCACAAGCATTGATTGACCCCAGAGTGTGAAGGACTTTGCAGACCACAGCCCACAAGAACCATCGCCATGTTCCCTGCTAACAATTTTATTTAAAATTCATATTTACGATTTTATTGACATGGTAAATGTATCATAGCTTTTTCGAAATAAGATCATAGAAGGGTAGTTTACTGATGGGAAATTTTTGGAAAATAGAGACATTTCGAAAATAGCTATAATGATTTTGTTTAAAATGTATATATGGGAATTGTGTGATGTGACAAATAATATTGTATACTTGTTTTTGGGGGTGAGGCCTAATTTATGGGTTGGTTACTGATTGTTGATTTTTTAATTGCAATATTTAAAAAATGTCCCTAATGATTTGGTTCCAAATGGGTATCTTGGGACTGTTTAACATGATACATAAAACTGCATACTTATTTTTTGGGGTTTAACTCATTTGCGGATAGTTTACCGATGGTTCACTCTTAGCCGGTGATTTGAACATGTCCATCACAGACTAGGCCTTAAGAGATGACTGAAGAAAGACTCCGAGCAGAGGGTGATACTTGGATAGCTCAGTTTTAGGGCATTGGAGCGCTAGGCTAATATTACCGGGTTCTATTCTCGTCTCAAGGTGTCACATTTCAATTTTTTTATTCGATGTCAATGGAGTTCTTCTTCTATAATAATAAAAGGAAGTGTTTTCCTGTGTGTTTGTTTGTTTGTTTGTTTGTGTGCGATGCCCAGACAAATCTACGGCACGCAGAGATCTGACATTTTTAACATAGGTGGACGGAAGGGGGTCTAAATGCATCTCGAAGCAGGATTTTTAAATGTTTAAGTAGCTTTTTAATTAGACTATTTTTAAACAAATTTTTGATGGAAATATTTTTTATCTGGTTTAGAATTACGTTTCAGAGATACGGGCACCATGGAAGGAGGGGGATTATATAATTCTTATACCACAGTGGGTCACGGGCGACGCCATGTGGGATTGTTAGTTTTTAATAAATTAAAATGGCCCAAGTGACTTTGAAGCTACAGAATTACCTTTTGATAGGAAAAACTGCAGTGTGAAGGTGGATATTTATGTCCTTTCAAGTAGTGGTGCCCTTAATATACATTTAAATATTAAATGGACCAAACTCAATGGCTAACACGTGTTTTAAAACTATCAAGTACTTAAGTTACAGATATTGTATATCTTAAAATGTAATATGTGATCAGCCCTCAGGACACATCCAATGGTAAAATCTTGAAGCCCGCAGCTATACAGCTTTGATGTATTTATTGCTTTTGATTTTGTATAGCACTCAATATTTTTTTTTACTTGCTTATTTGAAGGTAAAGTATTGTGACTGCTGTGAAAAAATTCGATCTCAAGATTATGTCGAATCCTTACATATTTTTATGTAAATCCGAACAAGTGGATTTTACAATAATTATTCTATCTGTCTCCACCCTATGTCTGTCTGTCTGTCTGTCTGTCCCTGGTCACAGACCTGGATTTTGTTCAAACTTTATATTTACATGTTATATGATTACACCTAATATTTTTTTTTGTTGACCATAGCCCTTAATTTAAGGGTGGTTCACTGATGAGTGATTTTAATCTTTTTAAATAGCTTAAACTATTTTGTTTAAAATTTGTATAAACTAGGATGCAAGTCGTAGAAGGGGGAGGACGAGGGGTCCGGGCCCCCCAGGATGAGATGTATCTCTTAGAGGGGTCAATATATACGTTTAGAAAACTGAATTAGCTCAAGGTCTAAAGGTTTTAATATTTTCTAACGTCACCGAGGTTGTCTTTATGTTAAAGGACAATTTTTGAAATTTGAAAAATATTAACATGTTTTATTTTTGTTTAATGTATTCCTTTGTTTCCTCGGTGTAGCGATGAATGACAAACAACTACTGCTACCACTACCACCACTACTACATTTTAATTTTCACAAATAAGCTACTCATTTCTAAACAAGCTGTTCGAGAATCCATCCACTGTAAATTTATGAACAATTTTGTATAAAAAAGTATATTCTTTGTTTCAATGTACACAATAGAAAAGGTACTTCATTCTTCTCATCAAACTTTTTTAATAAATAGGCTGCGTCTTCGCCCATCTTGTTTAGCGGAATTCCCTGAAGGCATCCCCCCTTCTTATTTTTTCCGTAATCTTCTACAATGAAGAATGTTTGTATAAAAGAATGGAATATTTCGTATCTCATCTTTGTGGTAAATGAAATCAGAAATAACTAAAAAAAAACTTTTTACATTAGGTTTTTTTTTTTCTTACAAAAGAAAGAATATTCAAAAGATAACTTGAAGCTATCTTTCCATCTCTTATCCCCAAAGACATTGGAGGAAGGGGGAATGCAGATGGAACCGGGGATATTTGAGAAGATGTAAGAACTTGCTATCTTTAAAAGTCGAGAGAAAAAGCTATATAATTATTATATATATTATTCATACTTTAACAACTACAATAGCTTCTGATGATAAGCTTTAACATTGGTTTGAATACATTATTTTCGGATTATATACTTTCTAATTAGTATTCTTTATTTCGACATCTCAATGATTAACTGAAAATTTAACTTTCAATATCATTAAATCTATATTTATGTCAATATATAGAACTAATATTTCTAATAACGGTTGGTCACAGTGTCTAGGGGTGATATCCCGTGTTACCACCTGATAGCAGTTGAAAATGAGAGAATATATTAATGTTTTGATCAGTATACAGTCAATTCAGACAATGGGAATATACTCTCAACTTACTTTTGTTCTTATCAAATATAGCTCATAAGCTAAAGCATTTCTATCTACCAAGATAAATACGCGCTCAGATGGTTGAATGGCCTAAGGAAGGCTTTTAAATAATCTGACTATTCTTACGCTAAATTTGATGTGCCTTCAAACATTTTTTGATCGAGAACAATAATGTTTCCCAAACTTCAGAGTTACGGATTGGTTTTTCAATAAAAAAATTCTCGTGACCCACCTATTTGTATGCTGATTTATATGAACTATTATAGAATATTCAATAATAAAACTCATTTCTGTAGTTTATACATTTGTAGATGGAGCTCATCATCATCATCATCATCAACAACAACTTAGTCCAGCCTGTGACTGGGTCAGCTTAGCAAAATGCCTCCATATTCCTCCAACCTACCCCCCATTCTTCCTCCTTTAATTTATTTTATTCTTCTGCTCTCAATGGCACATTCTCTGTTATTTGCTTCTCCCATCTCTTTCTTGACCTTCCTTGCAGTATTCTTCCTACATATTATTTCCATCATTGTCTTTGGCATCCTCTCTTTTTCCATCCTCATTACATGCCCATACCATCTCAGTCTTTCTTCCTCTGCTATATCATGTACTCCCTTTACCCCCAACTCTTCTTCATTCCTTGTCTAGTTTATCCTCGTGACACTAAACATGCTCCTCACAAACTTTATTTCCATGGCCTCCACTTTCCTACAGTAGACCCATGGCTTCTTTGGTGCTGACTGACAGCTCACAGCTGACAGCTGACGGCTTTGAAAAGCTACCAGACCAAACTATGTATTCCTACGCCGAACCATATGATCTGAAAAAAAATGTGTTTAGCAGCTGTCACTTCTGACAGTCAAAATTTAGGTATATACCTAAATGTTGACTGTCAGAAGTCAGCTGTGAACTGTCAGTCAGCACCAAAGAAGCCATGGAGCTACTGTAGTCTTTCTTACATTCAATGTCCATGTTTCTGCTGCATGTGTAACAAATGGGTACAAAGTATACCCTGTATAACACTTCTTTACACTTTAAGGGCACGTCTCTTCATTCATCGGGTCTCTTACACACCTATAAAACAACTCTCCCTGCTGTCCTCCGCACATTAAACTCTCTCTACTTTCACCTTTCTCCTCAATCACGCTTCCAATACGTTCTGTACTTTTCTCAGCTCTACTCCATCCAACCTTATAGTTTATACTAGATCTTATCCTCTTCCTTGTCAATACCATAACTTCACAATTCACCGTGCTAAATTTCACTCCACAATCTTTAACTTCCTCATTCCATTCCTGTAACGGTTCCTTCAATAGAATGAGGAACTGTAGGTATATAATAAAAACATGTTCTCGACGACCAACTAAATATCTTTCATATGTTGTACATTAAATTTGCATTGTTTGATACATCTGTACTTTCATTCCTCATAGTCTAATTTAAAAAATTGTCAATCTTTTTTTGGATGGTCACAGTTTCTTCAGCTTCCCTCATCCTTTCTCTCTCTCTCTCTCTCTCTCTCTCTCTCACACACACACTGTCTGTTCCATACCGATCACTGGCACCCCCGTGACATTTTGGACACAAATGATTAACCATGAATATGTTTAGTAAATTTTATATGCACCGGCATTTCCTATTCGTGGCCCAATACTGGGTTGTGACCCACAATTCGGGAATCACTGGTCTAAGACGTCAGTTACTCTTGCGACACCCTGGACTGCTAATGAAAGATATATTAGGGTTCGAATCCTAGTCGGGTGTACCAAGGGTGACGTGCCCTAAATAGTTTTCTACTCTATCTCCATACAAATTCAGGTGCACTTCATCTAGAACTCAACTTTCCTCATCCTAAACACACTAGCTTAATTTGGACATTTGTGTATCACTAGAATGGGTAGTAAGCCACGTTGCCTTTTTTAAAAAAAACTATATGAATAGCAAATATGGATCATGCTAGCGGGATATTCCCCCCAAACCAGTGAGATACACTACACCTAATATCACTTTTGAGGAAAATGCAGGTCTTATGGAGAAAAACATTATCTTCGCTCTCTCTCTCTCTCCCTTGGTAAACTGTTGCCAAATCTCCTCACTTTCAGTTATGTTGGAAGGTGGTGTGTATGTGTAAGAAGGAGCTACTGGCAACATTGATGAGCCAGCGTTGCAAAATGTGTCTTATAAATAAGGGGATATTGACCACACGAAAACAATAGAATGCCAACGCTGTTCCCAAAAGTAGCCATGTTGTTCTTACAGATATGATATCCAGTGTGGAACAGGCATTTAAAACTCAATCAATCATACAACCCTATAATTATTTCCATAAACGTCTAAGAACTACAACATTTGAAATAGTGATATTTAGGGGTTTTGAAGTCTTTGTGGAAAACTTGTATGTGAGGTTGGTATAACAAATTGGTTTTCTTTTTTTTGACAAGGATTAATTTTCAAGAATTGCTGAGTTTGTGCAACTTATATGTGCAATGTTTGGCACTTGTTAATAGCTGTTTTTTTCACATTAAAAAGAATAAAACACCCAAGAGGTCACAGCTTACGAACACGTAATAAATTTGTTAAAAATTAATGAAAGTGCTTTTAGCACAAAGCCTACAGACCAACAATTATACCAATGGTGCAAATAAACTGTTTAAAATTTATTTTAAAAATATAGGGTGGATCTGGTTGGGTCTATTCTTTATATTTTTATATTAATAAATTATAGTTATTTCTAATTAGTATAGTGACTATTTAATTTTATGAGAAGCGGTCCCTTCAGTATTTTCAATTATCGATGCAGTTAGCCTTTCTAGGGAAATGAGTTTGACATGCCTGCTCTAGAGTAATGAATATGTAACCAGTCTGAAGTGTGGTTACGTTGTGAAGGTACAGGTGTTACAGAGGCACAAGGCACAATAAACCAATTCTCTCCACAGCGGTACATCATTTTGAATTTACTGTAGGGAGTGGGGGCTTGTAAATACTTTTTCGCCCACTAATTATTAATTCATATCTACTTTTAATTTAAATCCCCGTGTCAAGTTTAATAACTCTTGGATCTACAAACAATTATTATGAAGTACCATTCTTTATTACGTCTAAGTTAGAGTGAGCAATGAGAATTGTCTAATTTTAGATTTTACAAGAGAAAATTAAACATTTTAAAATATTTTGGGAGAGGGTAGCTTTATGGTGTAGGTATCTGCTACCAATTTATAAAATATCACATTTCTCGACTATTTTGTCAGTCCTTAAGGTTTGAATAATATTATTTGTATAGTGACATGAGTCTTGTAAAGCTCCAAACTTGTGACAAATTATGGTAAAGTGCTCAAACTATTTATGATTTTTGGTGACCTGGTGGTCTAGGGGTAGGGTGTCCGTCTTCTGTGCAATTGCAAACACACTCCTGACACTCTATCATTCCAATTGCAAACGCACTCCTGACACTCTATCACTCCAATTGCAAACGCACTCCAGACATTCTATTGTTCTAATGGCGAATGCACTCCAGATATTCTATATAAATTTGTCAACACCAAATAAACGATCAATTTGTCAAAGCTGGCCCCCTACGGGATGGGTTTCTATCATTCTTAGAATCAAATAAGGAACTTTTCAATAGTGGCAATAAGAAGTGTCTGATCTAAAAATTTTTAAAGATAAGAATACTCAAGATGCTACTAGGGGTTGTTGGCAATGGTAGTCTAGCCTACTACACTTTTTATAAATGTATATAACACGTTACAATTTAAGATTAATATTTTTTTCTAAACGCTCAAATGTAATATTCCTTTTTTTTTTACAAAGTTTGATTAAAGTTTAACAAATGCCTATATTTTAATCCCTTAGTGCCACTGTTGCCAAAACCTAATCATGCACAAAATGAATTGTGGAATATTTATATCCCAAATCGTTGAGCGGAAGATAGAAAATCAAATAGAAATACTTTGGGAATACGATATTTCTGGCGTCCCCACCCCCTTTGTTTGCAGAGGGGGGACAACGACAAGCAATAATAGACAATCTTGTAACATATGGGACTCGCAAAACACACGTTTAGTAAGACCCATTATTAGCTGTCCCAATTCCATTTTGGCCTTTAAATTGCTAGGAGATTTAACTATCCTCGAGATAGTTTGATTTATTATTTACTTCAACATATTTTATAAGAGATTTGCATCTGTTGGCAAGTGTACGGGAAGGACAAGATTTCAGCTGGGTGTACTAAGGGTGTTTTTCCTTAAATAGGCTTCCTTTCTACAACAAGCAAATTCAGGTACAGGTCTTCTAAATTCTACCTTTAATATTCCTAGGCCATTAGTGTAATTATATGCGGGTATTCTGGACGGGTAGTAAGACGCAGTGCCAAAAATATCTTAGAGACGATATATATTTATGTAAAGTGTAAATGAGTTATAATTAAATTGGCAAAATCATAAAAAAAATATATAAGCATCGCACTCCCAAGAAACAAGTTCCAAAAGAAAACAAAACAAAGGCAGCGTTAATCGATTCCTTCTAAAGGCCCAATAAACCGGTTCCAAGTCAAACTACACCAATATGACTCTTTGACTCTATTTGTTTACCCTAACCACAGGAAACCTGATGATAAATGCTTCCTCTGTCCGATCAAAAGCCAGCCATCAACACCTGACCTTTCTTAAACACCAACCAAATCTTTTAGGTACCCCGTGCCCACCAAAGAACACTTCAGAATAAAATTGATTTAAATTTATTATCATTTCATTTGAAAGTGCGTTGTTATTTTATTTTAACTCGTAACATGAATGACTGTGAAGAAGGAAGACCAAATCAAACCTTCCTTCAAGACTCATCACTTAAACAACCAACTGTCAGGGCGTTCGATCAATCAATTCAGACACATACTGGTAAAAATCAACCTCGGAGAAGGAAATATATTCACAGACACTGGGGCAAGAAGGATCCATAGTCCACTACAACATTTAATTTATGCCATGAGTTTCAACATAATACTATATAACATTATGAATTCATATTCTGAAAATTGACACCTGGACACGGGAATCGAACCCGTGTGCTTTAACTATATGTTAATTTACCTACTGTAAAATTTAATAGTAATTTCATTTCAGAAAATACAAACATAATTTTTGCAGCCAACATTGATAACCTTTTATCAATGGCGTGGAGTGAAGTTCTGCCAGGGTAAGCAGCGTTAGTTGAAACTATACCTGTGAATAATTGTTCACACCCCTCAGTAGAACACACATTGGTCAGGTATTGAGAATACATTCCTGTACGAGACATGCAGAGCAGATCATATGTATGATTGGTCAAATGGGGTCCAAGTGGATGAGAACATATTACAGGTACGGTTTTAACAAGGTCTGCTTCTTTTGAAACACTCCACAACACGCCACTGCCTTTTTTCTCTATATTATTAGTATTATTGTATAGGTATACCTCAGTTTTAGCTTCTGTGGTGCTGACTGACAGCTCACAGCTGACTTCTGACGGCTTTGAAAAGCTACCAGACCAAATTATGTATCCCTACGCCGAATCATATGATCTGCAAAAAACATGTTTTTAGCAGTTGTCACTTCTGACAGTCAAAATTTAGGTATATACCTAACTGTTGACTGTCAGAAGTCAGCTGTGAGCTGTCAGTCAGCACCACAAAAGCTAAAACTGAGGTATATTTATAATATAATATATCACACAAATCAAAATAGTTTGGAGTACATCAATAAGCTCAAATTAAAAAAATAAATATTTTAATCTATTCACACCCCATTTCTCGACCATTTTGATTTGAAAAGGCGTAAAGAAAGTAAGGTGAACATATGTGTAGATTTATCTTGTTGAATTACTATTTGATAAAGATTTATATAAAAAGATATAACTAAAATGAATTCTAAAAGTTAGTTATTTTAAAAACACAATATGTACCCAAATCAGGCCTTCAATATGATTGCATTTAACTACACTAGTGTGTTAGAGATGATTAAGATAGGGACTAAGATGTTATATTTATGGTAAGTGTACCCACATTTGCGAGGAGGGAGGGTAGAAAACCATTTTAGTTAACCCCCCTCAGTACACTCGACCGAGATTCGAACCTCGATTTCCCCGTCATCAGCAGTTTAGTCTACTGGTTTAGACCATGCAGCTAGCGAAGCGGGTTGCATTTGTGGTGTTAGAGGGATGGAGCAGGGGAAACTTTCTTCCCCATAATATGCTCAGATGGGGCACTTTCACTAACGTACTAGATTTGGGGAAAACCTGTCCTCTCAACGGTGATATGAAGATACACAATTTTAACGTTAGCGTGATAGAACAATATATTTATGTTTATAATAGTAATAATAGTAATAAGCATCGTGTCATAAGTGTCTAGGCTCATAGATTATTGGAGTACTTTTAAATGTATAATAGTTATAAACCGATTTATGTATTAAAACACTTTAATTTGTTTCATAAGGGATTTCACATTTAATAATTCCCGACAACTTCAATTGTTGACTTCACCACAAACCACTGCAAGCAGACTCCATCCTACCACCCCCACCTTCTAAAGAACTTGATTTTGACCTCGTTATTTCTGCTCCCTTCTCCCAACCCCCTCAAAAAATACATCTAGCGATGTACATGGAAATATGTATTGTATAAACCATATATTTTATTTTTTTGAGTGAAAATAAAATTGTAGTATTATTAAAATCTAAATACAAGGAATATGTGATTTTACCGATTAAAATAATAACTAATTAATCTCTGCATTGTAGTGTCCAACTATTACTGTACAACGTTTGTTTATGTATGTAGATTAATATTTGATTTTTTTTTTAATTCTTTGCTCTCCCGACTAAAAATATATTGAAAGAAAAAAAGATGTCTGGCTCATTTAATTTGTTGTGACGGGAGGTTGGCCTGAATCTGTGACAAACTTCCTCCCCCTAAGACAACTCTCACTGATCTATAGTGTGTTCATGCTTCCTTCCCAGCTGTGACGCATCTTCCGCCCCCCTCTCTTGTCGCAAACTATCTGTCCCTCACTCAGGAGTTCTCACTTCCTGCTGACCCTACGCACCCGCTCATCAAGTTGCCTCTTCACCCCCTTTCCTGAATAATACTATTAGGGGGACATACCATCCCCTGCAAGCTCCATAACCACGTAGGATGGAGCTCTAACGACCTGAAGCTTAGTTCATATGGTATCGTTTATACAGCTAGCAACCTTTCCTCTTGATAGCATTATTACAAGGGTAGTTATATAGTCCATAGCTACGCATGCTGGACCTCTAGCGATTTGGATCCTACTACTCATAAGCCCATCTATAGTGCTTACAACTATTATATCAACATAATGTGTAGATACTTTAATAATTCGATTAGTAGATGGATAAAATATCTTATTTCTATATTAATCATTTTTTGACTTTACCTGGGAGCTTAAACTTTAGGACAATAAAACAATGAAGGAGTAGATTATTTTTCAATGTATGATATGTTTGTTATGGTTTAGGAATTGGGTCACACTTGCCGTACTCGGATGTCTAAGGTAAATATAAATGCGTTCAATTAGTAGAAAATTTGATTAGAAGACAACCTATAATATTTTAAAATTTATGGGAAAATTATTTTCTATAGATGTGCCACAAATTAATCAGAAAAATGAAGAGTGATACTTCCCGTGTCTCAACAAATTAATGAAAATAGTCCAAACACGTTGCAATGCTTATTTTACTATTTTTATTCTCGTTTGTATCTAAATGTTTTGTTTTCCTAAAAATAATCGAAGAAAAAGATGTTTGGGTTTAATAATTTATTTTTACTTACACTGTATTACAAACTTGAAGTGTATAAGGTGATCGCATTAAATGATTATGCTTTGAGTCTGGATCCTACAGCAGTTATTAAATTGCTAAGCTAACGTTTATTGATGATGATATAAATTTTCTGGAGATCATTTTAAGATATAACTTTCGATGTGACAAATGTCAATTAAGATGCAGCTTGTGGCTACCCAATAAAGATAAATTTACGATCTTAAGGTGATTATCTCCTACCAATATCATTTTATGAATATTGGTGACTATCTTAAAGAACTATGACTTCCTGAGGGAAGGACATCCCTTATTACTGCACCTAACAAGACGTCACTCAACCTGTTCAATCCAGAGTTGCTTAACGTTCTCTGACCACCAATCGCAGGGCTAGTGAAAAGTTCGTTCTCTCTCACCGGCGTCAGTTTTACTCATTCTTGACTGCATGAGCCGTAACTAGTTTGTTTAGAGGTGCGTGTAATTTCGGCATCAGTCTCTAAACTATGTTGCACACTAAATTTCACAATACATTATTTATTTATAAAATATATTTATGAACTATTAAATATATCATTCACACAGTGATAGCTTTAATCAGAGGTGGAGGAGGTAAGGTGATTTCTTGTTTATTCAATTCCTGCATCCAAACCTAGACTTTATTTTGCTTGCGCTGGCACAAACATTGTATTATTCATTGGAATACTCAGATACTGCTAAATCCTCAAATGCATTTGTGTACTTCTTGATCCTTTAAATGGCTTTAAAGATTTATTCTTCAGAGGAATATTCAGTCACAGCGATATCGTCATCTTCATTGGTGTACTTCTTAATCCTTTTCGTTGCCAAATTAATGAACTCATCAGTGAGGTACCTTACTACAATGATATCCTCCTATTCACTTACGTATCTCTCAAAGGTAATGCCATCATAAGATTTAAGAATCTATTTTGTATTAAGATCCATTAATTTCCATCACCTTCTGTTGGCATCTTCTCTAACACTGTGTAATTTGTAGATTATTTGGTAAACTCTATATTTTTCAAAAATGGTTTTGTGTTCTTATTTCAATCTACGTAAAGTTTATTCGAGAAAGTTTGTAATGCCAAATTCAAAGCAGTATTTTTTAGCGTTGATGTATCAAACTAATTGAAGAAGCTTTGACTAAAAAGAGTTTTATTGGGGTTATATTTAAATTATTGTTGTTACGCCCATAAGTTTTGTATTATAAAAACTTGTTCTCGTTTAGTGAGCTTCTTTAACTCTCCTAAGATTGTAATTGAACGCAATATTATGTGTTCTTTCATCACCAACAAACACTTTATGGGATACAAACACGGCTTAAATGATGAGGCTTCCACCTTCCCTAGCGCGTGACCAAAATTGACAATTAAACGAGTTATTGCAACTAAACCGAGACATAAAAACACAAATAATATGACATAACATGATGATCATTGAGTAATTCAAATCGTAGCCAAGTTAGTCTACTATAGTATGGCTATTATGATCAAGTAATCAGAGATCGGTTATAAATATAAAACATGTATTTTGGAGTATTTGTAGTTTTTCTGCCACTATATCACAATAGTCCAAGTACGGGAAGATAAGGGATGGAATAAGAATGTATTAAGTATTTAATGGTACATTAAGCCACCTAAGTGAATGTAGCTCAAATAATACTTTCTTTTATATTTTGTTTGTCATGGTTGCTCCATGTGATGTTTTCTTATGGAAACCAAAGCTATTACAAAATAAGAATTACATTGGATTATTATTTATAATTTATCTGCTGTATTAATGCTAGGATCAATTTGGAGAGTAATCTTTTTGGCCTTATAATGATAGACAATAGTTTTTTAACATTGATGATAAGACCATTTAGCAGTTCTCACTGCATTCATATTATCCACAGCACCATCAATATGATGTAGAGAGTATGGGAAATAAAGTTATAAATCATCGGCATATATATGATGGTAAGAATGCTGCAAACAATTATAGAGATAATTTTATAAGCATTGAGAATAGGATTGGGTTAAAGCACGCATCTTTGGATACCTACTGCAGAAGCCACTGAACGCCATGTTGAATGAGTATCACTTATGTCTTATTGGGCATGGCACATTGCTGGTGGTTAATTAGATATTACGGTAGCCATTGAGTCTGAATTACTGAAAAGTGAACGTATGCTCGTAATTTAGCAAAATCACATAATGATTAATGGTGTCAAGAGCTTTATTAATGTCCAGTGGGGGCAACATTGTTACACCGGATACCTTATCTGAGGGAACTGCATGGTTACTTTTGGGAAACATTGTTGTCGTTTTCTTGTTTTCGTGTGGTCAATCTTTCATTAAATATAAGACACGTTTTGTCGCAACGCTGGCTAGTCGAGGTTTCAGTAGTTTTTTTCTTACACCCACACACCACTTTCAGACGTAAGTGAAAGCTAGGAGATTAGGCAACAGCTAACAAGAAAGAATGACCACTAGACCCGCAGTTCCCACAGTGGTGATATTGGGTGTATCTATCTGCCTTGTATCTATTACCAGTCTTGTATAATCAATTATATTTATGAATTCTGTAACTGTACTGTGAAGTGTTCGCAATCCAGATTAGTACTTATCTATCAGCGTGTGATGATTTATGAGGTTATATATTGTTTGTGTGCTATATATTCCCAGACTTTTGAAAGAGCTGGAAATATACTTATTTGTCTATAATTTGCTGCTGAAGAGGTTGCCAAAGAGGTTTTTAAGATAGATTTCCTTCTTACGGGTTTGCACAAAGAAGGGAAAATATTCATTTGTTGAGATCGGTTAAAAATATCTCCTATAAGTAAGAAATACTTTTTTTTTTCTACTAATTTACTTGTAAATTGGTCAATTCCTTGCTCATTTCTTATGATAAGCTTAATTTACTGTACAACGTATAGTATTTATATTGCTTTAAAGGTTTTTATTTAACGATTTAAGAGCTGAGACAATAAATTAGATTTAATCCTTTTTTTGAACTGGATCAAATAAATGCTGTATTCACAAAATGAATATTAATCTCATCAGATGATATATGGATTTCAATGTCATCATTACGTTTGTCTTTACTCAACCATTCCGATGAAAAGCTGTGTGATAATAAGTTTTGTGTATGTAGAACTATAGTTTCTTAGACGTCCGGCGTACATCTATTTCTAAGTTTCATATATTTCACAATTAGTTCATGTGTCATGTCACGGTTGTTTTTACGTACTTTTTAAAATCTCTTAAAAGCAGCATTCCGGTGGGTCATTAGTTCCTTATGGTCTGAGTCATCCCAAGGACGCATGACCCGTTTTGTTTTAACATGTTAAGTGCGTATAACCAGAACGGGTAGTAAGACGCGGTGCTAATAGTGATGATAATAATAATAATAATAATAATAATAATATTTTAACATGAGCTTGTCTCTCTAAAATTTCGAGTATAATTTTACTACACAATTCATTTTTTCATCAATAACGTTATACTTACAATATTTACAAGGAAAATTAAACCACTGCATTAAGAGTAAACTTTAATTATTTGAGAAAATGAGGATTTTAATTTCCAGACTTGCGCTGACTTTCTAGCGTCAGGAATATAAAGCTACGTCGTTGTGTGATGAAAGACACAAAAGAAGAGATTTTAATCAAAAAGTCTTTCGGGAATTCTCTACCTCTCTCCTTCTTTACCCCCCTTCTAAAAATCTTCCATTGATAATGTCTCCCCCCTTCCCCTGACCACAATCAAAACTGTGGGAGGGGAATGAGGGGGGGATATTTGTCCGCTTCACTTCAGCTTGTCGCAGAAACAAGCCCTTCCCTTTGTGCGAGGTAAAGACAATAGAAGTTATGTTTACACGCATAGCAAGCCATTGTTTACCGAAGGCTGCAACTCTTGCTTACTAGCACACAGATGTTTCAATAATTACTTCACAATGAAGATGGAACTCTGACTAAGAAAATATCGTAACTAGGCATTTAAACTGTCAAGGGGAAAACAAACCTCTCGATGAAATTGATCTCTCGTGAAATGTGAATATATTTGATGAATGTTTATTACATACGCGTTCTCAAGGTGAGATGGGAGGGTTTACGGTTTTTATAACAAACTTTTTTTTTCACTTATCAATGCATTTACTGTACTACAATATTTATATATGTGAATAAGACGTAAATAAAGCATATATAATGAAAATAAATACCGTTAGCATTCAATTTCACCATAGTGAAGTCTTATTATTATTATTATTATTATTATTATTATTATTATTATTATTATTATTATTAGCACCACGTCTTACTACCCGTTTGGTTTGTACGAACTTACGCTAATGTGTAATGGTAGGGTGATTGTGAGATGATATGGAGGACCTACAGTTTAACGTGGGATCCGAACCATGGTGGAGGCCTTGCATTCCACACATTCACAAGTTGTGATTAATACACGTCTTGTCAGAGGTGAAGGAAGGGTTTAGCAATCAGATAAATCTGTGCTGGGACCAAGGATTGAACCCCGGACCCCCAGTACAGAGATCTGACACCTTACCCCTAGACCACCTGGTCACCTTTAG
>CABFWB010000983.1:179859-199962 GCA_902151455.1 Timema bartmani
GGTCTTATGACTCCTGGATAAATATTAATATGGTAGATAAATATTTCTATCTGGTGGATAAGTTAAAAGTGCGTCTTGTGACTGCAAGATAGCATTTATCTGCCAGATAAAATGTATTCATCCATCACCTTTTTATCGGGAGTTTTAAGTACCTGATAACTTTTATCTGAAAGTTAAAATGGTTTTTGCCATTGTGACGCGTTGTTTTTAATGAGGTTTTGCCTATCAGAATCTGTTTTTAGGTTTAAATCTTGGTTCATGTGTTTAGTAAGCACAGGCCCGGGCTCTAACTATATAAAGTTAAAACATTTAATTCACATTTTTATATAAAATGACAAGCTATTTGTAGAGTTATATTTGTATACGGCCCTAATGACCTCATTGTGTCAATGGGCCTATAAACCACAATAATAATAATAATAATAATATATTTGTATAAGATCAAATTTATCAAAATCTGAGTACAATAAATGAAATTTTGTAAACGTTGTACCATATTATTGCCCACATTCTGGCAGACACCGAAACTAGTACTTGCAAGATAACTTAGCTTCTGCGCCCACGTCACGCCATCTGTTTCCTCGCACTCGTTTAGCCGCCATTATTTAACAAATGTTGAGCGTTCTCGCCACTCTCTAAGTTTTAGCGGTGGCGTCTGGGCTTATACGCATGCGCACACGAGTAAAAACCGTACCAACCTTGCATTTTCTACATAAAATATATATTTATCCTACAGATAGCTATCCGGCAGATAAATTCAGTTCATAGTACGCGTAAAATATTAAAGTGGCTGATAACCTTTAACTGGTATCTAACTTTAGCCTCCCGATAGCAATATTTAGCCCGTAGTCATAAGACCGGCCCTTATTGTACTTTACTCAAAAAATAAAGCATTTATACATAAAAATTCAAATAAAAGATAGACGTACTGTACTTTACTTAGTATAGTAATCTATCGTCATATTAGTGAGGCAGCTGTAGGATACTCGGGGTACAGTCACAATTTAAGCCCGCCATATGAGCGAAGCGTCAGAAAGTGAATTGTTGATAATGGGGTATACCTGTATAGGACCCGTATTGTTTGTGTAGACAAATTGATTATTTGAATCTATATGTTTCGTTTTCATGTGTATGTATATATAGTTATTGAAAGACTTATCTTGATATTTATAAAAACCAATTATATTTTAGAAGAACACAAGACATACAAATCAAACTGGCCCAGGACAGTACGTCCTATATTACACACTAAGCCCGAAAATCATTTTACTTTCTTTCGACCCCTCGGATAGAGAAATATTGTGATCATAAAAAAATCAAACGTCGACGTTTCAAGAACCCCTGAAACCAAAAAAGTTGTTTTCGCAATGCCGTCAGTTGATTTGTCTGTCCGTCTGTTTGTCTATACCTCGGGCTAGAACGGAAACTATTTTACCGACTGGGTTAAATCTTGGTATCTAGGGTTTTCATAAGGTCCCTCCAAGTTATTTTTTGAATTAGATGTCTAACCATAAAATTAAAGGTAGTTTACTGAAGGACAAAAAGCGAAAAATTTGATTTTCTTAAAATTCACTTTAACAATTTTGATTAAACTTTATATCTAGACATGTTTATCATTATAAATAAGATGGAGATTCTCATTTTCTCATGTAAATGATTTTGAGGTTACTTCAAATGAGGGAAATTTTCCAATTTTGATCATTTATCTGCAACTATTAGAGATACAATAAAGTTGTACTATTAAAGATAAACATCTTTTATTTGAAACATATTTTTATAAAACCAATTATTTCTGAGCTATAAGCAAATGCACGTACTTTTTAATTCAGGTTTTTGAAAATGAATTTGATTCTTATGCTTTTGGTGGACAAAGATGTTTCTCTTTTCTCAATTTTTCTGTAATAATGTTCCTAGTTGCTAATGCCATAGAGTAAATAAATAACAGTTTATATTATTTAATTAATTATCTTTGGTGTAGTGTTTCTACAACGATGTATAGGCCTATTATTTCGTTTCACTAACATTATGAGTTTTTAGTAAATATCTATTTTAAGATAAAAAGAGGGTGAAAGTAACACTGCGTTTTACTACATGTTCAGGCTAAACGCACATATAATAATTACTCTAATAGAGTAGGAATGAGGAAGGTATGGTTTTGATTAAATGTAACTGCATTTGCATGGAAGGATAGTGGAAAACCGTTTAGTAAGAAGCCCCCCTAGTACTCCCGACTGGAATACCGATCTCCCAATCATCCATCATCTATCCAGTCTAATGCGAGCGTGACGCATTAGACCAAGTGACCACAGTTGCGGTGATCTATTTTACAACTAGTAGGTAAAATAATTTTAAAAGGACCATTCGTGATAGAAACAGGTTTTCTTGAACTTGTGGAAAATATTTAATGCACCTAGCACCAAGGAAAGGATGTGTTAATAATAAACAACATCTTAAACCAAACGTTATTTAAATATGCAGAGTTGATACGTTTTATAAGTTTTAAAATTCCTTACATTTTCCAGGCTTTTTAAAAAAATTATTTAGTATTCATGTGTGAAGAGATAAATCACAAATCTTGTTTTTTTAAGTTATATATTTAATGCTTAACACAAAACTGTTTTAATTTTTTTTATATTGATCCTTATAAATGAATCGGATTTCCATACATCCTTTTTGTAGATACATTTTTTCCACCCATTCTCCTCGTAGTAATAAGCCTCTTAACCAGAATTATTAAGAGGATCTTGGCTTGAGACAGAAATTTATTGGGATTCGTTGTTGTTCTAGAGAGCACATATGGGCCTTTACACATGGTAGGGGAAAATTGTTTTATATGGAGCATGATGACGTTTTATTTATTTAAAAAATATAAATAGTCATATTAGAAAGCTATAAATTCAATTACTGTAATAATAAAATATTAAATGTTCTTGAGAACTCCCTTAGTTACCTTGGGATTTAGTGATGAATGATGAATAACCTCATTATTAATGAGGTTTATACAAACAATTACTATAAATCTCGCCTTAGTTTCTACTCACACGTAGACCTCGGGGGTCTTGAGGTAAATTGCTCCCCTCAGGACCTGATGGTCGTGGGTTAAAATCTAAATGAGATCGAAGGATTGTTCTTGAGTGATAACAATCCGTAGCACAACTTCCTTCGGAGGGGAAGGTAAAGCTTTAAATTGTGGTATGTAAAATAACCCTGATAGGTATGTGAGAATACCTTTCTTAGCAAAATTTGAAAACTCTTTTGCTCTCGCTCATAGAAATTCTCGTGTGCTTATATATTTAGTTGATTCAGAAAATGCACGTTAAATACCTCAAATAAATAAATATACCCACACATAGGAAAGGTATAGTTAGTATAACAAGCGCCTATTGGCCAAGAAGACAGCAAATCATATACAGATCTGATTGAATGAACCTTAAATATGTAAGATGGTACTTATTTATATGTTGCATATCATCGCAAAAATATTGGTAAATTCCAATGATTTAAATAAAAAATCATTGGCATCTCCATGACTCTTTCTTGTCACAAGAAATTCCCTGATTGTTTAAGAGGTTTTTTTTTCTCGAGGTATTAACCTTGATGTTTTACAAAATGTTTACTAATAAATAGAATTATATTTTTATATCATAAAAAATAGTTTTTTAAAAGTAAAACTTGCAAAAAGAATTTAATTTATAGTAATTACTAGGAATTGAACCTTTGCCGCATTGAATAAAAGGGAGAAACTTATATTAGTAAGAACATATTCTCGTAGCTGCTGGGAATGCTCTCAAACATAATGGTTTTATTTAGTTTATACGCTTGAACTATTTAACGACTTAAAAATTGGGAAAGGAGTAACAAGGTGCGTTTCAGAGTAAGTGCACCCGCATTCCTGGGGAGGAAAGATGGATAAATGAACTGAGAAGTCACATTAGTAGGAGCATCCAGAAAAGTTTCAGAGTTATACCACCCTATCACAAGTAATACAATATAGTTCCTGCTTGAAACCTTAGACTGCGTGACTACCGTCGGGGGTTTGTATATTATACGGAACTATCTGACCGTATTAGTCTTTATTCTGTTTCAACATCTCGGAAAGAAAAGTACTTATTGTGATCGTCAAAAAAATTTAACTCTAGATTTTTATAAATGTCGACGTTTCATGAACCAAAAAAGTTGTTTTCATGATGCGGTCTGTCTGTCTGTCTATACCTCGGGCTAGAGCCGAAACCATTTTACCGATTGGGCTAAAACTTGATATCTGGTGTTTTCATAAGATCCCATCGAGGGATTTTTGGAATTATATATCCAAACCTAAAATTAAGTGTAGTTTACTAAAGGGCAAAAAGAATTAAATCGACGGTTTGATCAATTTTGTATCTAGGCACCGTTTAACATTTCAAACAAAATGGCGACTCTCGTTTTCCCATAAAAACGACTTTAAATTTACTTTAGAGAAGCTGAAATTTCCAATTTCGATAATATATCTACAAATATTTCGGGTAAGAAATAACTTACCCTTATAAAATTTTTGTACTATTTAAAAAATAGATTTTAATTAGTAATATACTTTAATAAAACCAATCTTTCCTGAGCTAAGAGCAAACATAGGCCTATATATATTTTTTATAGGGCACTTTGAAATATGGAATTGATTTTTATGTTATTTGGTGGAAAGAGATGTTTCTCTTTTCTCAATATTTCTGTAACGGTGTATATTGTTACATTTATACTCTTTGGTAGAGTGTTTCTGCAACAATGTGTATTACTTCCTCTCACAAATCTTACAAGATCTCTACTATGAGGTTAAAGAGAGAGAATGTATGTGTAGTTCACCGTAGCATTTATTCATATCTCCTTGCGTGCATTCTATTTGTTAAAAACGAGCCGAATGTCCTACTTGACTCCTAAAGTTTGTGTCGGACCCGTGACTGTACGGTGTGAACTAGAGGAATCCTCCGACCCGGGCATCAACAAGATGAATGAGTAAACCAAGTCGGAGAACAATTCACTGTCACACGGACAACGGAACGTTTAGCATTCATCGCCTATTTTAATTGTGCCACATTTGTTATTCTTAACCGGGTAACTTGCGTTACCCATTAATCACGGTGACGACTTGAACGGCTGGAGTAGGTTCGTCGGGGGTAAAGTTATTCGCGACCATTAGGAGAGCTAATGTGGATTTAAATGAACGGATTATTTCACGATAGAGAGAGACTTTCCCTTGTGAACCTCGCACCTTTATGTTGGCACTATTGTGAAGATTGTGGAATATTCTAAGAGGGTTGTCTAGGTAGCTGAAGCATTCCCTATCAGATATCGCAGTGAGGTTAAATATTGATAAAAAACTTTAACAGTATACGAGTTTTGTGTTTACCGGAAAGGACACAGTACAATTATTTACGACCCTATACATATATAAATTTGTAAACAAAGCTGAAATTTTGGAATTTTCCTATTTGAAAAGAAAAAAAAAGCCACTTATTCGGTTAATCACTAAGACCTTATGCCCAGGGATTGAAACGTAACTGTTAAAGGAGAGTAGAATGGATCTTTGTGAACCGAATGATGTAATTTTAATAGGAGGGTCGCAACACAGCCGCCGGTGGGGAGGATAACATTATAAATAATCTGAAAGAGATGGGGTGTAGTGAGGTGGACTGGATAGAACTAGCTCAAGGTAGGGTTAGGGGGTTATGATGTGGATTGGCTAGAACTAGCTCAAAATAGAAATAGGGTGTAATGATGGGGACTGGATAGAAATAGCTCAAGATAGAAATAGAGTGTAATGAAGTGGACTGGATAGAACTAGCTCAAGATAGAAATAGGGTGTGATGAGGGGGACTGGATATAACTAGCTCAATCTAGAAATAGGGTGTAATGATGGGGACTGGATAGAACTAGCTCAAGATAGAAATAAGGTGTAATGAGGGGGACTGGATATAGCTAGCTCAAGATAGAAATAGGGTGTAATGAAGTGGACCAGATAGAATTAGCTCAAGATAGAGATATGGTGTAATGAGTTGGACTGGATATAACTAGCTCAAGATAGAAATAGGGTATAATGAGGTGGACTGGGTGGAACTAGCTCAAGATAGAAATAGGGTTAATGAGTTGGACTGGATATAACTAGCTCATGATAAAAATAGGGTATAATGAGGGGGACTGGGTGGAACTAGCTCAATATAGAAATAGGGTATAATGAGGTGGACTGGGTGGAACTAGCTCAAGATAGAAATAGGGTGTAATGAGGTGGACTAAATATAACTAGCTCAAGATAAAAATAGGATGTAATGAGGTGGACTGAATAGAACTAGATCAAGATAGAAATAGGGTGTAATGAGGTGGACTGGATAGAGTTAGCTCAAGTTAGAGATATGGTGTAATGAGTTGGACTTGATATAACTAGCTCAAGATAGAAATAAGGTATAATGAGGTGGACTGGGTGGAACTAGCTCAAGATAGAAATATGGTGTAATGAGGTGGACTGGATAGAACTAGCTCAAGATAGAAATATGGTGTAATGATGGGGACTGGATATAACTAGCTCAAGATAGAAATATGGTGTAATGATGTGGACTGGATAGAACTAGCTCAAGATAGAAATATGGTGTAATGATGGGGACTGGATAGAACTATCTCAAGATAGAAATAGGGTGTAGTGAGGTGGACTGGATAGAGTTAGCTCAAGTTAGAAATAGGGTGTAATGAGGTGGACTGGATAGAGTTAGCTCAAGTTAGAGATATGGTGTAATGAGTTGGACTTGATATAATAACTAGCTCAAGATAGAAATAAGGTATAATGAGGTGGACTGGGTGGAACTAGCTCAAGATAGAAATATGGTGTAATGAGTTGCACTTGATATAACTAGCTCAAGATAGAAATAGTGTATAATTAGGTAGACTGAATAGAACTAGCTCAAGATAGGGATGGGGTGTAATGAAGTGGACTGGATAGAACTAGCTCAAGATAGAGATGGGGTGTAATGAAGTGGACTGGATAGATCTAGCTCAACTTAGAGATAGGTGGCGTACTTTTGTAAGTGCAACAATGGACTTTCGAGTTCCCAATGCCATAAAATAAGTATGTACTAGTTTGAACTCTATTAAAAAATATTCCAATGCAATATTTATTGAAAAAACTGTATGCAGTTATAACTTTTTTGTGTCTTACAATATAATTAATATATTATTTCTGTAGTTAAAATTCTAATAAAAGTCATAATCATAGTCTACTATGTAAGCCTACCTTTCATTCCAGTCAGAGAAAATTCATTTCAAATTTATAGCATAATTTAAGCTTAATCTCTTCTACTTTCAAAGCTTAGTTACAAAGCAAGGCGTACCTTGACCAGCCTCCTACGTCACTGTTAGCCAGCACTGGAATTAGAGTGCACCCTTAATAAATAATAAAGAGACTTATAACAAATTCCTAGAAGAGAAAGATTAAAAATAATTGGTGGCTCAGTGAAATGAACCTCCTTCCCTCTTCCCCCTCGGAAACTCCCGAGCCCATGTGAAGCGCGTTCCGGAACCACACGCAGCAAGAAGAAGGGAAGGATCACTCATTAGCCCTTACAGTACCGCGGCGCTGCGGTTTTCCGCCCTTAGAACCAACCCCTCCACTTGCAGACCTGCTCTGCATTAGAGAGGACCGGCCAGGGTGTCCCCCCAGGGACCAGAGCTAGCGACCAGAACACTTCACCCCCCCCCTAGGCGAGCGCATGCGCGGACCTTACTATGCGGTCTCAGCAAGATCTTCTTTTCACGTCACATGTATTTACATTAGAGTCTGGAAACTAGATTACTTGGTCCGACCCTCTAGTTCTAGGGGACGGTCACGTTGGTTGAAGCGGGGGTTGGGGGGAGGATGGAAAAAACTAGTTTAAACAAGAGTACGTGCACTTGTTTTTAAGTTGTTGTTTGCAAAACTTGGTTTTTAGCATAATACGTTTGTCAAATTGAAGAACAAAACACAATGAGCAAAGGAAAATTTAACTTGAAGAAAGTCTAGAATCTCTTTGAATTATATATTTAATCAGCTCATACTTTATTCCCAATTAAGATGCTTGCGATGTAATCAAACACAATCTTGACAAGAAATATTAATAGTAAACTTGTTATATAGTTTGTTGTTTTTTTAGTTTTCACCACATCTTAGTACACTCTTGGGTTATAAGCTATAACTAATAGGCACATAATAGCAATAATTGAGCTAATTGGACAGAATGAACAGGTTGTACCTTTAGAGTAAATGTACCCAAATTTACGTTGTGAGAAAGGGGGGAAACTATTTAGTTAAATACGCTCTCGGTACATCCGACCGGAATTCAAACTCCGATGTCCTCATCACCGGAAATACAGCCTAAGACTGGAATGACGCATTAGGTCACTCAACCTGAACTTGGAAATGCATTTCAATTAGAGTTTCGTAGCCAGATCCTACGTATGATTGGTCAAATAAAGACAAAGTTGACGAGAATATTTTAGGTACAATTTAAACAGGCTTTTATCACCCTTGCAATAAGCCACGAGACACCACTGAGTGATAAGACTGATAGTCCACAAGAACTCCGAGGTATCAACTCAGAAAAATGTTGCCTCCATTGGACGCAGTACAGAATAATGTTGAAACAAAACTACTGTTTGAAACAATACATTCGAACGTTTATTATTTTGGTACCTTCTTGACAAGCTATTTGGCTTGACTTGTTGAAGTAAACTTTACTGGTTTACATCAGACATGGTGTTACCGAAGAGGGGCGGAGGACGGGGCGGTAAAAACTTGCCACTCTGGGATTTCTCTGGCTCGTAAAACCTCCGGAGAGATATAGTACAGGATCTTGTGATCTTATTGAAGTTACTATAGGGAAAGTTGCGAGACAAATAAGAAGCAAAGAGATGTCCTTCGAGATGTAGAAGAGGTATATTCGTGCGAATCACACGATATTTACAAGAAACTAGAGACTTTCCAATCTTGTTAAGAGTATCAAAGCCAACATTCGTCCCTTTACTCTTTTCTATGGAGATGTGTCAACTGCACTTAGTTTCAAAAGTAGTCTAAAACCACATTTAATAAATAATACTTCCAGAATCAACTGTTAAACATTAAAAATGTATTATGGTAAACAAATCTTTGAGATTTCTTCTTAAAAACCAATTAGTTTCTGTTTGAATATTCTCAAATAAAAATAAATTTTCTCAAAAAAATTGCATTATAGCATTTTAAAAAGTCACACATATTTCATTTAAAAAATCCTACTAGTTTGACAAACATTCACTTGCAAATTATTTATATCCGTCAAAAATGCATGATATTAGGTAGATTATCAAATAAAATCATAGGTAAATAATAATAATAATAATAATCTCAATGTACATTCCGCTGTTAAAGTTAGAGAGAGAACAAATTCACAAAGTAAAATAGAAATACCCGTCCTTTCAAATATTGCACCAAAATACCAAACAGCGATAAAAATAACAAAACACATTCGACTTTTCATCCGAATATAAATAAATAAATGTTTTTATCTCTTCATCTGTTTGGGAGAATATTTTAAATACATTAATTTAAAACTAGGGTATGTTGAGTGAGAGTATGAGAGTGATAATCAAACTCTCGATTAAACCGTCTTCTTTCTCTTTCTTTCTCTCTCTTTTTGTAAATTAGTCGATTATGAACATCGATGGTAATTGTTGTAAAGATAATTCTGATACTGTAATCTAGTAAATAAGCTAAGGAACTATTTTAAAACTCAAAATTGATGTTTACAGCAAGCATTATTTACGTATAGACTACTACTGCATAATAAACATATATTTTGTTTTAAAATACGATGATTTGTTCGAAAACTTGAAATTTCACCTATAAATATAGTCAACGTTTTATTTCGTTGACTTTAGAATAATAAATATCGAGTACGTTGTTCTTGAAACAATTGTGTGTGCTTTCAAATTATATTTCTCACATACTTCGTGAAAACATGGTACGCAAAAAATAGGTGTCCTCATAAAAAAAATACCTTATCACGGTCAAACCAGAGATCGTATTAAAGTGCGGTTCACTGGTTCAGTTAAATATAGTATTTAATTTCAAATCAAGGTATTATTTTAAATATGATAAAATCACTTCACTCCTTTCAATTATATTGTTATCTAATGAAGCCTTTACGCTACCGCCCCACACAATGCGACATCTGGTTCGAGCTGTACTGAGGTGGACTGGCAGATTCCAACCAGCCCGGGACTACAACATAAGATGGCCCTTAGCAAATATCAATATCTATCAATGATGCTATGTTTTAGTGTAAGCTTAAGTGATGAGGTGATGTATTTATATATTTATTATTAGTTAATTTAATCCCGTAGCCATTTCGATTATATTATCAATGATCAGTTCCTACTTTCTACTGACATGAGCAAAAATGCTTCTAAATGTTTGGACAATAGCTGGGTGTCTTTATTGATATATTTAAATTTGTAAAATTATCCTTTACTCGCTACTTGTGTGGATCACTAAACATGTGACCTAACGTTTGTTTATATACTACACCAAGAAACAAAAAGTGGGATGGTTTTACATTTAATTATATAATATATCTTCACAAATGATGCATTCTGGGTTACCACAGAACTACTAACTAGAAATTTGACTAAGATTTAATTCAAAGAATAATTTAGAATTGAGTGAATATATTTATTTTAGGGTAAAGTATTTGTGGCAGCTCAAATTAAACCTGCCCAGTGGGATCTCCCGGTTTCCCAGTGGTTCAGTCCATCCTTTAAGGTTGGGTGCTAGTGAGCATGAGTTTAGGGAAGTATTTTTGAAGTTTTTATAGCATAAACATTTTTGGCCAAAATAAATCAAATATTTCTTCTATAGAAACATATAGTTTAGTTTTCTGCACATGCTAATCTCAACAGTCCTTGAATATCTGTCAGATGTGTCCTGGAATTTAATGACAACTTTTTCTCTTAATTTAAAAAGTTTGTCACCAAATGCCACCATGCTCATGCCAGATATTCAAAAACTGTTGAGATTAGCACGTGCAGAAAATTAAACTCTATGTTTCTATAGAAGAAAAATTTGATTTATTTTGTTCAAAAAATGTTTATGCTATAAAAACTGCAAAATTAGCGCACTAAATTCGCGCTCACTAGCACCCAACCTTAAGATGTATAGCCAGAAAAAACTAACAGTAATGGCAAAGTGTGTAGAACTGTGGACGTTACTATGAAGACTCGTGGAATTTATTGTTGCTATTAAGCTCATTACAAAATGATTAACGGCTTAATTTAAAAATGAAAGATTATGACGGTATTTTTAGAGCGCGTCCCCCTCACTAGCGATGATAAGGGACTGGAAAAAATTGGCACACCCATTCTTAACTCGAACTTCGACCCCCTCCGTCACCGGCAATCCAGTATATTGTGAGAATGACGCCTTAAACCATGTAATTATTGTTTAAGGTACATAATTAAAAACTAATTATTATTTTCTTAGTTACTGTAGGCCTAATATATTTTTTTTTTTGCGCCGCGTCTTACTACTCGTTTGGGCTATCTACAAATATTTACACTAATGGGATAGGAATGAGAAAGGTAGAACTTTTTTGCGTGTACTTGCATCTGTCTGGAAAGAGATTGAGGAACCATTTAAAAAAAAGCCACCCTCAGTACACCCAAATGAAAGTCGAAACCCGATATGATCGTTATCAGAAGTCCCGTCTACTGTGAGCGTGATGACTTAGACGATTCTGCAACCAAACCAGTTATAAAATTGCATCCTTAAAATATTTATAGAATCTAATTATTAAAAATAACCTAAACGAAAGCAGCTTAAATTCAAGGAAATGTATCCTGCACCCACTTTACCCGGCGAGTTGCTCTCCAAACAAGCCTCCTCGTATCTTCCCGTTGAAACGCAACTGCCCGCATTAAGCCCTGTCCAAGGAATTAGCTCCACACAGCTGGAGACAGACGAGGGCCATACGTCAATCAGGCCGGGAGCGACAGCATCTCGCGAGATCTCGGACAGGAGGGGGAAGACTCTGGTGACACAGGAAGAGGGGGATAACATATTTCACTGTCTGCTCTCAGTGATATTTGCACGTGGTGTCCTTTTATATTGAGGCCGTCACAAAAAGGCCAAGTGGCAGAAAAGAGGTTTAAGAGATACGGTATATTATTAAAATCGCTGTGTTGAGGTTGGGGGAATAAGAGGCTAAGCCGATTAATTATTACAGTCAACGACCATTTTAATAATACATTTCTTCTGTGTATTGGTGGTAGAACCTTATTCATTTACAGTAATTGGGGTAAGGTGGGGTAGTGAAATATAATTTTTAGGAACTTCCCTTCCTCCCCCCTTCTCTATAAATGTTTGAAAATTGGATGTCCTTTAAAGCTATTTGGAATGGCCTTCCTCAGCTTTTGAAAATTATAGATTTTATAAGCTATTTGGAGTAGTCTTCCCCAATTTTATTTTAAATTGGGATGCTCTTAGTAGATATTTGAATTGGTCTTCCTTAATCAAATTTCTGAAAATTTGATGTTCCTAGAAACTATTTGGAACCCTTCCTGGTACATTTTTAAAATTTGAATGGTCCTAAAATCTATTTATAATGCTCCTCTCCTGATTTTATCTGACAGATGTTTATAGGAGCTATTATAATATTATTCTCTATGGCAAATTTTTGAAAATAGAATGAATCTAGAAGTCATATGATTTAAAAGGACGTATATCAGCTTCATATTCGATAATATCAAAGAATCGGAAACATAAAAGGGATGTAGGGGTGGAGGAGAATATTTATTCCAGGTCGTGATATTCTTTTCTTAGGGTAAGCCTATTCAAATCCATCAATTTTCAATTTCGAATCTAATCTCATGCCTAAAAAAATCTATATTCTAGTTCTAATCGAATGTTATGCCTAAGACATTTTTCGAGTTGAATTTAAATCGAATCTTATACTAAATTTATTCTATCGACTCGGATCACAGTCAATTTCCATACTTTAAAAAAAAAAAAATTCATCAAATACTTTATTTTAAAAATAGTTTCAGATTTGAATCGATAAATTTATTCTAGGCCTACTATAATATCGTTTCAAATCGAATTTGTGTTGAATATTTTACAATTCTAGGTTTTAGAATCCAATCCAATAATAAAACGTTTAAAAAATGTTGATAAACATTTTATACACATTCTAGATTTATTTTTAAAAAATTTAATAAATAGTACTTATCTCAAAAAGGCAAAAATCAAATGAAGGTCATACCATTCCACCTTTTTACAAGATATTCACTGTCACAAACAATAACTGTCCCCCACGTCATTCCGTTACGGGCTAAAGCTCAAGTTTATTTCTCTCTTAATTCTACCTCACAACTGGTTAACTGAATGATTATATTCATTTGTTAAGTATGTATGAACTATAGGTTCGAATATTGAGCTAAGCCCATCGAATTCAAATCTATGATGTGTTTAGATTTGAAATTTCGAATCAAAGCAGATTCTTTCTATATTATGGTTCAAATATCTGCTCTGGAAAAGTGCAATTTGGTAGTAAAGTAGGGAGATTACCCCATATGACGAGAAAAAGATAAAAACGGGAGATTTCAAAATGGGGTCCAGGAATTTGAGGGTAGGTGCTTTAATTTAAAAAAAAACCTTTTTATAAGAAGTATAAAATAAAAAAATTGGTAAGAAGTTAAAGGGACCACGCCAAATAATTATAAAAGTCTGAAAACCATAAATTACTAAGTAAACTACTAAGTGTCGTATGAATTCTAAATTTGGCAGGCAGGTAGAAAGACAATTCCAGATAAACAACTAAGTATTGAAATTTGAGATTTGACCTCTAGGGAGGGGAAAGAGGAGATGAAATCTTTCAAAACTCACCGATGAATCTTTTGAACCAGCGGACATAAAGTCTTGAAATTTAAAATGAGGGATTATTTTGAGAATTTGGGTGAGAACTTCTTATGAAGGCTTTTCAAATGTCTTCCCTAAGAGGATGGAGAAGGGCCGAAAGATGTGGGACTCACTGACTCACTCATCACCGTATTTTCCCAATCCAAACTTGAAATTTTGCTTGGCAGGAAGGTAGTGGGATTTTCCAATATGAGCAGAAACATCTAAGATTGAGAAATTTCAAAATAGGGCTACGTGAAATGGGGGCCCTATAGTTTAAAAAAAAGCTTTTATATAAGGTATAAAATTAAAATTTGTCAGACAAGTAAAGAGACAGCTTCAGATAATCAAATAAATCTTAAAATTTGACAATGCTAAGAGTGTATTGGAGTCAAGTAGGTGGGGGCTCAAAATCTCAAAAGTTACTAACTGTAAACAAATACTTTCCAGTGTTGTAGAAAACTGAAATTCTGCAGACACGTAGAAATACCACCAAAAATAATATTAAGGCCTGAAAATGTTCAATTTTTAATTGGGACTTTGAAAAACAAGAAAGGGGGATTATAAAAAAAATACTTTTAGGTGTGACAAAAAATTTAAATTTCGCAGTCATTATAAGGATAGCTCCCAATAATCATATCTGTCCTTAAATTTGAAATTTCTATGTAGTTGTTTTAATGGTGGAGGTGGTCTAACATTTCCAAAACTAACAGAAACAAATATTATTTGTGGAAGAAAACTGAAATTCAGCAATAAGGGATAAAGACCACTCCAAATAACCATAAAAGGCTGAAGATATTAAAAGTGGAAAATATGGAAGGAAGGTTAGGTAAAAAGAAAATAAATCTTATAGGTAAGGCAGAAAATGGAAATTTACCAGTAATATAAAAGGACTACTCCAATAACAAAAATAAGTGTAAATATTTACTATTTATAAAGGGGCTGAAAAAAGGAAGGTTGGATAGGAAGGAGTAGCTTAAAATCCTTCCAGACTAATTATAAAATAGTGTTTTTGGCATGGAAGAAAATTTAAATTTCCTAGTTTCCGCACTAGCAATAAAAGTGGGGAATTTTGTAATTTAAAAATAGAGGACGGGAAATGGCTAGTAGAAAAAAAAAGTTTTAGTAGTAGAAAAATGTTTTTATAGGGAGATGAAAAAATAAACTAATACAAAAACTAAAGCTTATCTTAAAGTTGATCCCTTAGCATTGTGAAAACAAAGCTAATAATTAAAGAATAAACTAGCTCCTAACTAGCAGCGACATAATGATTAAAATAAACAAATGCTGGTGACATAACAAGGTGAACCATGATCCTCTTTGGAAAACCATAGTGCTTACTATTTAATATATATAACTCTCTAACAGAGGATTATATGATTTTATGCTCTTTGGCGAACTATGCTGCTCTTTTATCCAAATTATTTATGCAGCAATGTCTTTTAGTTCGTTTATCTTATTTTATAATCGTGCTTTTGTATATATTGTTTAGATAATTGGTTACATTTGTTTGTGCATCCAGTTTTTGAACAAGGTAATATTTTGTCTCAATTATTTAATTTATTTTAATTTACTGGTTATCATGATTTGTTCGTAATGGCCATAGCCAGCCATAGCCATAGCCAGCAAGATTAAAAAGTGGAAAGCTGTTTTTTTTAGAATTACGTCTTACTACCCGTTCGTGTTATACGCTTATGTACCAACTACGCTAATGGTTTTAGGGATTAGGAATATTATATTTAAATGAAGTGTATCCACATTTGTGTGGAGGGAGAGTGGAAAACCATTTTTGTAAAAATACCTCAGTACACCCGACTGAATTTCAAACCTCAATTTTCCCGTCATTGGCAGTCTAGTCTTCTGCGAGAGTGGCGCCTTATACCACGCGACCACCGAGGTGGTTCAGCCGGATGTTGAGCGTTCTAATTTGTTATAGTTTTAGTGACGCATAGCCGTGTGAAGAACGGGTCAAATTAATACCAGGGTTTGAGAAGAAGAAATAGAATTAATTGTTTTTATTAGAGAAAATGTTTGACCTCACACAGTCAAATAACTTGGAGGTTTTTTTCAACTATTTTTTTTTCTAAATTTATTGTTAATTATTATAAATCAGTAACTATTATTAATTAATTGACTATTATTATTTTTGTTTATTATATATTTTTTCTAACTTCTTTGCAAACACAACATAGATATATATATAAACATTAAAAAAATATCTAAAATCCAAAATTCCATTGTCTCTCTCCATTTTTTTTTCTTCAGGTAACTTAAACACAATTTTATAGTTCTATCACTCATATTAGCACATTATACTATGGATAAAATTATATAAAACATTAAACACTATTAAATTTTGGCCACGTTTTTGAATTAAAGCAATGTGAGTTTTCAAAGATAGTATCAAAAATAAATACTATTCAGCTATTTTGGTGTACTTTTGACCTAAGCCTGTATATTATTAATGTGCATGAGTATATAATTATAAAAGCGGATTTTAATCAAGATTTTAAAATATTTTTTTTTAGATTAACTTTTTTTAGTTGTTTTTTTATGAAAAGCACCGTTAGTTTTAATGTACATGAGTTTGTATTAAATGTACACTAAGCTACGATGATGATATTTAAAAGCACAATGTTTGAAGAAAATAGCTAATATCGTGAATTTACTTGAATATTGAGTTATTTAGGATTTAAAAAATAATCTCCCTTCATTTAGCTATATTTAGAATATGGGTGAACAAACCTGCTCCTTTATTGGAACATGAGCAATCTGCTACTGTTCCACCATTGGACCTGTTCCTTCCTTTCCTACTTCTTTTGGTCACAGTCACTATATTCGAAGTTGAGGTACATATTATAATAGCCTACATAACCATTTATAACTGAGATGTGCCTTAACTTCCGTAAATTATCCGAGTTCAAGCAAAATTATTACATTACATTCGATTTTTAACAAATCTAATTTTTGTTCTCGCTGCCCAAATTTAAGTACTTTTAATTTTATTTTTCTGCTTTCATAATCAACATACATAGTGATTTAGTTAATATATATTAAATATTGATTTTTTTAATGACTCGATTGCTTAATTCTTCAGAAGTAGTTTAGTCGAAACTTCAAGATAGTTTTATCTATTAAAAACAAATTTACACATCATCTATATATCCAACAATATATCATATTAGCAGTGGTCATATCCACAGTATTTGCTATTTTTGCTATTTAAAAGTTATGTTAAATATTTTGATTGAAAAGAAATCTTTATCAAAAGGTTCTTTGTTTTTCAAATTTTAACATGTTAATTGATCGGTTTTTTTCCCTTGGATTTACAAAAATCAAAACCATGTTAGTAAAATTAATCAACCTTTCTCTGATTATATTTTACTTTAATAGTAAATATATTTATTTACGTGTTTTTCAAAGTTTTTCAATCTGTTAGATAACCTCGGAATGCTATTTTACTCACTAGCCTCAGACTGCACGTTTATTAATGAACAACAGAGTTTTAAAAAAAGTTATGTTTGCTCTAAAACGTTAATTTATCCTGTGTGGTCTCCTTTGTTTAATGTATTGTACACACCAATTCACGTTTCTGAAACGTTTGAAAAAGTTATCTCATACTCTCAGCCATCGGGCATTCATTCTCGAATTTAATCAAATGTAAATCAAGTAAGGGCGAAACGCCATTAATTGAAGCATTCCTTTAAAGTTTGCCTCAAACGAAAGAATTTTCACAAAAAGCTTTTGTGCGCGACAACCAACGAATGCATAAGTTAAGATCCACCACATTGATATTGGAACTCAAACATCTTATATGCAAGAGACCGCTATTTTTTTAACCTCTCTGGGAAACGGTAAATTTACGACAAAAAGGGACAAAGTGTGTTAGGAGGGAGAGAAGTTAAGGTAAAAGAGAAAGGTGGAAGAAAGGCTAAAAAAAAACCTTTCTTGAAAATTTATCCAAGAAGTTAAAAGCATTTCGTTCCTTTGAACTTGAACTCAAGAAATGCTACCTTCTTTTTCTTATATTTTTTTTCCGTTCCCGATCTCCTTCTTTACTTCTTATATTTCTTTGAATCCCAAAGGAGAGGAGTTTAATCCTCCCCAAGGACTTACAAACTAACAGCATTCTCTTTCTCCCACCTTTCCAAAGCCCTGAGTCCTCGCTAAATGTCACTCCAGAGGGCGATTTGAACTCCGGTGCCTGTAAAAAAAAACTAGGTATAGTCGTGAGAAAAGAAGATTTCCGGCCGGAAGTACCAGATGAACTAACTCCGCAGCATCCTCGACTGCCCCTGGAATATCCTCTACAAACACTCGTACGCACACCAGGGTCACATAAATACTTCTAACTGAAGCACTTTTGCGCCACAATAGAAGGGGGGCGGGGAGGGGGAGGTGCAGTCTTGAGGTTTTGTACCCCTTTCTTTTGAATGACCTTAACGCACGCTCAACCTCGTCCCTTGAGTGATGAAATGAGATTATTTACTTTATATACGTCTTGCTCTATTTCAAGATACACAACAACAACAACAACACATTTATACAATTATATTTGTTTTTGCCATAAATGTTTGAAAAACAAATCAAATAGGATTTTCTTATCTTGAAAATAAAATATAATTCATCTTTCCCTTCATTATTTATTTGTTTCTTCTTGGAAAAGATTATGGTATTTACATATTATGTAGTATAGAAATCAAATATATCACATATGATGTATTGGAAGAACTCGCATTATGGTATTTATATATTATGCAGTATAACAATTAAATATATAACATATGAATTATTGGAAGAACTCGCATTATGGTATTTATATATTATGTAGTATAAAAATTAAATATATAACATATGAAGTATTGGAAGAACTCGCATTATGAACTCATTCAGCAATATAGTAACCCTTAACGAGCACACAAAAAACAACGTAGAACCCTTTAAAATTATTTTGTTACTTCATTTATAAAATCCCTTTAGTCAAATATTTGCCAAAATAAATATTTATTTTAGCAAAACATATCGATTAAATCAAGTAAACATAATATTGTTGAAAAATAATTCCTGAACATTAGTGAACCCGCACCCCCGACTGCAGGCGAAGTAGGCGTGGGAGGCTTGGAGAGGGAATTGGGTGCAATATTAAGGGAATTTGTAGGGGCGGTAGTTTTTTTTTTTTTTGAAGAAACAAGAAAAATATTAAAGACAATTTAATTTTATTCATCCCATTGAGGATTGTATAGGTAGTACTACTTTTTTATAAAACTATCGATGAAAGCGGAATAAGTAGATCAATGTTTTTCAACTAGATCTCTAGTTCTTAAATCCTACGTAATCTGTGATTGTTCTGTCAGACAATTGACTAAACCTATNAAGAAACAAGAAAAATATTAAAGACAATTTAATTTTATTCATCCCATTGAGGATTGTATACGTAGTACTACTTTTTTATAAAACTATCGATGAAAGCGGAATAAGTAGATCAATGTTTTTCAACTAGATCTCTAGTTCTTAAATCCTACGTAATCTGTGATTTTTCTGTCAGACAATTGACTAAACCTATTATTTGTAAAAAATGAAATTAACCTGCCAGCTTCCCTGAGGTTTGCACAGTACATCTTACATTTTACTCGCCACATTGCCTGTGACGACTGTAACAGCTGAGAGGTAGTTTTCAAAACTGAAGTTAATTATTAAGAAATATATTAGAAGTACAATGTCACATGATCAACTCATTGGAAATTATATTCTGAGTATTGACAACGAGACAGCTCGGCAAACAGATTTCAACCTGATTACTGATTTAGTTGATGCATTAAAGTCCCGAAGAAAGAAGTTTTAGACTTTTTTTTTTGTAAAAGGTTATGTATTTTTTGAATATTATTTTTAGGCATTTTTTTTTTTTCAGTTTTTCACTAATGGCTATGCTATACTATTTTATAGAAGCTAGGTAAATATAGGAATATTATATTTTACTGTACAGTTTGATTTTACCTACTCCAGATATTTATTCCAATCCTGTCCTTTGGATTCATTTATTCAAACTGTTAGGTGAGCTGGTGGTCTAGGTGTAAGGTGTCCGGCTTCTGTACTGGGGGTCCGGGATTCAATCCTCGGTCCTGGCACAGATTTATCTGATTGCCAAACCCTTTCTTCACCTCTGACAAGACGTGTATTAATCACAA
>CABFWB010000984.1:0-12171 GCA_902151455.1 Timema bartmani
GTCATGTGTGGAGGTATAGCATACCGCGCGGGCGTTTAGCCAAGCAAGTTGCTACCTTTCAATCTCGACGGAGGGTACCTTTATAAAATATTTGGCGTAGTACTTTTATTGGGAAATTAAAAATAAAAAGTACGGAACTCCACACGGACTATCTTACTCTATTGTTTAAAGATGGAGATATTTACTCAAAACTCATAATATATGTGAAACGATATAATATACACTAGCAAACCTGAACAAAAATGATTGTGCTATACCTACGTAAAACATTTTTCGACTCCCGGTTTTAGATTCTATAATTTTATTTTTAGACATTTTATTAGGGGTTGCACACTTTCACTGAAGCGGAAGTGGAAAATGTTCACTACTAAAATACTTCCTCTGTATGAGACAGTAAAAACTAATGTGAAATACAATGAAAGTTTTTGTGTGTTTGGAAAAACAATTAGTTATCCAACTAAAGTAACCTACATGCATCTTAGTTAAATGAAAAAACAAAGGATCCTATCTATTTTTTCATACCAATATACAGTCAAGTTCAAAAAGTGTTTTGACAGTAAAACAATTAAAGTCGTGTGATCTGCAGTTACCACTTGTGAAATATAATTTGAATACCAATAAATAATCCTATAAATATAGTATAATGTTATTAATGTTAAAACAAATGTTTTAATTCTCTAAACATCCTGCATATGAATTACTCCTGTATATAGGCTTACATGGCACATGCGTGATAGCTTTGATCACCATACTGCCTACATCAGTTTTGTCAGGGGCAGGGTTTTTTTTTCCGCATAAATAAAGCAAAATGTGCTACCTCTATTTTGAAAAAAAGGCTAAAAGCTATTATTTCATGTATTGAGTTCACATATATAACATATTTTTGTTTTTATTTTTGTTATTTTCTTTCAACTTGCGCGATCAGCTAGCTTAGTTTTTTTTTTCAATGAAATTAATTCGAACAAGTTTTTTTATGTGTGGTCTTAGTGTTTCCTAACTCCATATAATACAAAACATGATTTCTCTTTGTGAAAAAGTTATCATTCAAAGAGGATTTGTTAGTGTGACCCGTTTTTTCGCATTTAACAGGTATTTGTTAGTATTCCCTGGAACTCTCATAGTATATTGGATTACCAACTAATAATGATTGCATCGGTGGACACGTGAACTATGCATCAAACGCGTTTAGTCAGGGTTCGAATCCCGGTTGGATAAATTAAGGGTAGCTTTTCCTAAATTGTTTCCACTCTCCTTCACGAAAATACCGGTATATTTCCTTTAAATCCCACATTTCTCATACCCACCAATTTAGCTTAATTAAACTTCGATAAACTGGATGGGTAGTAAGACGTGGTGGGAAAAAGAGCTAGCGGGTGGTCATTATTTGCATACTTGGCTGCAAGGTGGCAGTTAGATCTCTATATTTATGTTAAATAGATGGGCATGAATTAAGGAGCTCTTGGAATTAGATGATGATGGTGACAATAAAAATTATTTCAATTTCAGTTATTTCCTTTATATTGTGTTTACCAACTGTCACAAAACCCGCTTCGGTGGACTCATGGTCTAAGGTGGGGAAATCATGGTTTGTACATGGTCGGGTGTACTGAGTGTGATTTTTTCGAAATAGTTTCACACACACACACACATACACTCTCTCTCCCCATTCAAATGCGGGTACTCTTGCTCTAAACTTTACCTTCCTCATTCCAACCCATTAGATTAAATTGTACATGGGCGTACAATTAGAACGGGTAGTAAGAAGCGGTGTTAAAAATATGACAAAAAAAGGTCACAAATCCTATAACAGGCTAATACTGAAACATGCATAATAATCAGCCTAAGACTTTTCAAGGACGAATTAGAATGAAAACCACGTATCTCCTGAGAAGCAAAGTTTATAGGAGGCTGAAAACCGAATTCCTTTTTATATTAAAACTAGCGGACCCGACAGACGTTGTCCTGCCCGAACGTTGGCTTTTCGTTTGGATGGTATAATTGATATCTATAGTAAAACAAATACTATGTGATCATCACAATTACAAATTCACAATGAACTCCAATTAGTGAGTTACACAAATATTACAAATTCAGTGTTTGTCAAGACAACATACAAAATAANTACAAATTCACAATGAACTCCAATTAGTGAGTTACACAAATATTACAAATTCAGTGTTTGTCAAGACAACATACAAAATAACACATCTTTTCATTTTTTGGCATTTCGCCCACAACTCCACAAATATCAGCTGTATCGAAAAACAAACATAGCTATGAATTATTCTCAGAAGTTCAATTATTCATGAACTTTTCAGAAGGTTTTAACGGTCAATTATTGATGAACTTATGATTTTTTTAACGGTAAATTATTAATATTATATTCATTATTATAAATATTTGGGGTGTGGGGGGGAGGTGAAATTTTGAGGTTACATGTTCTGATATGCAAAAAATCTAAAAAAAATTCCCCCCAAAAATATTCCCCAAAAAATAAAAAAAATCCTAGAACCCGATTGCAGCGCCACCTACCGGGTCCAATTGTGAATCTAAACCATCCAAGGACCCACTCAAACACACACAAAAAATTTCATCAAAATCGGTCAAGCCGTTTAGGAGGAGTTCAGTGACATACACACGTACAGAAGAATTATATATATTAAGATTAATATAAATTCCTATATATTTCATATGAAATTGTTAATTACTTTAATTAAGTAATGTGACTAGTTTAGATTTTAAATGGGTAAAATAATGGAGATGGGGGGAATGGTTAGGGAAAAAAAAACATTTTAGTTGAATTAGATTCCATTAAGGTCTGATCCTTTAATTTAAAAATGGAGGATCAGTGAATGGGGAAAAGAGTGTTCTCTCAAGATTCCTAAAACTAATATTAAAAAAACACTTTTTGATGTGATTTAAAATAGCATTCCGGCATGTAGGTCAATAGACATTCCCGGAGAGCCAAATGAGGTATGAACATATCTAATTTCAAAATTTAAGGCCGGTAAACGGAAAAGCTTGAGATTGATGCAGCTCTTATAGAACACCACTTTTATGTGTGGTTTTTTTTACCCCTTTTAACTTTTATACTTATTTTATTTTATTTACAATTTGCCCTTTTTAAATTTTTTACCTTTTCACTAAAAATAACCTTACATCTTTTTGCCTTTTTACTTATCTTTTTATTAAATAGATTTGGTTTAATTTTTACTCTTTTTGACTTTTTTTTTACCTTTTTACCCTAAAATATTTATTTCGGTCAAAAGCGGATAGTTTATGAAATAATGTTTTTTTTTAAATGGCTATAAATGGCAAAAAGTGTGATAGTGATTAAAAGGGTAAGGGATTAAAAAGAGTTAAAATTGACAAAAGGGCAAATAGGCTAAAAATGGAAAAATGGGCTAAAAGGGTAAACCAGTTAGAATGGTTAAAAAGGGAAAGAAGGGTCAAAATATTTAAAAGAGCAAATAGTTCAAAAAGAGTAAAAGAGGTAAACATGGTAACTTAAAAGTTAAGTTTTTTTCATTCTTTACATTAGAATTTTAATATGTTACGAATGATAATTTGACCATTTGACTCTTTTAAATGTCCAATTATTGAGAACAATAAATATTTTAAATTTAATGAAAGTTTGTTATAAGATAAGTGTTATTCCAAGAGTGTAATTAATTTTTCTAGGGTCTTCTGTTATACAGTGATTCATCCCTAGTATTCACATTTATAAATTCTTTAATTTGAAATTATATCATCTCAATATTTAAATAACGATATCTAAGTTTTAACTTATAAACTTAAAAGTGGTTAAAAAAGGCTAAAATTTTTTTATATTTATTTTCACACTTTTTTCCCCTTTTACACATTTTAACATTTTTTGGCCCTTTTTCTATTTATGCCTTTTTTTCTTTTTAATCCTTTTAAAACTTCTTAACCATTTTACTTCCTTGCTATCTTACGGGTAGAGAAAGTATTGGAATCATCAGAAAAATTGAACTCAAATTTTTGATGATTTTCAACGTGATCATGACCCCTCGAATCCAAAAAAGTGTGTTTTGAATTTCCGTCTGTCTGTCTGTACCTCTGACTAGAGCCTAAACTGATTTCCTGATCAGGCTAAAACTTGCTATCAGGAGTTTTAATAGGGTTGTCCCAATTGGATTTTGAAATTGGATATCTAGCCCTAAAATTATGAGTAGTTTACTGAAGGGAAAAAAGAGAAAAATTTTTTTTCTCAAAATCGGCTCTAGCGATTTTGATTAGATGCCATTTCTAAACTATGTTCAATATTACAAAAAAAAATTGATACTCTCATTTTTTCAGTAAAATGAATTTAAGGGTTCCGATGTGATGCATACATTCTCATTTTTTATCACATCTTCGAAACTATTTGACATATGAAATTACTTGTTGTTGCAAATACGTAGGTCTATTTATAATACAAACATTTTTTAAAACCAATAATTTTCAAGCTTAACGCGAATATATCTACTGACATAAAGACTGGATGATTACTGACATTTAATTTGCAAGTACACCGATGCGTGTTGGATATGCACTGATTAAGCAATTTTTTAAAGGAATATTTCACCAAAATATAAGGTTTATGTAACTGGAGTAAGACATCTTTGGTGAAGGATTCAGGTTATTGTTTGAAATATTTTATGGACATGTAATTTGCTATAATATTGGAGAGTTTGAGGACAGCTGGATTTCGCGTGAATGTCCACTAGTTCCAGAAAAGAAGCGTTCTTATTATAGTAATGGGCACAATCGAGAAAAAAATACGAGTAACTCGATTGTGTTGGACAAAAGGTAGAACTCGATTGTTCAGTATGCACGTGAATGGAAACTAGAAAAGCATCTGATGCCTTTTATTATTTTGTAAAATCACTTTTTCTTTCTATCTTCATCACAAAGATACAATCGACCTTATTGGTTGAAATCTGATCCGTGCTATTTTTATCCAAAACCACCTCTCCAGTAAAGTTCATTCTTCTTTAAGGGACACCCATGTCACGTAACGCTTTTGAGGGGGGGAGCTATAATGTCTAAATGGTGTTACATGGGGCGAGGGGGGGGGTACATCACAGTGTTACATAACACAGATCTTATATTCAAAGTATAAGGTTGAAAAATATATTATTGTGTATAATTAAAAATAATAGAGTATTGTTATAAAATTCTTTGATATCATTTTGTATTCAGGATTTAAAATTGATTCTGAATAGTATTAAATCTGAGTCCCTCTTTTAGTGTCACAAAAACTTCCCCATAAAATAATGACATTCACTCTTGATGTGAAAAGTTACGTAACAAAGGTTTTAGGGGGAAGGGGTCGTGCTAAATGTATTATTGGTGTTATATGAGGGAAGGGTGGAGAGAGGGGTTATGTTAAATGTATTCTTGGTATTATATGAGGGAAGGGAGGAGGTAGAGTCAACAAAGGTAAGAAAAAAAGTGATACGTGGTTTTATGGATGATCCCTTAGCACAACCTTCTACTACGCGAAAATCATCCATAATAAATCCCATTTCTCCGATATCATTTCAATCAAAAATATACATAGATATAAGGTATACGATCGAAAATAAAACTAATATAAATTAATCAAATCATATTTACGATTAAAAGAAATACTCGAACAATATTAATTGATTTTCTAGACTTGATTATCCGATTATTTCTTACTAATTTTAATTCATTCAGCGACTAACGAAGGTTCATTGGCACTTCTTTAAAAAGTTATATAATAATTAAAAAATACTTCAAGAATCAGAGTATCCCGAGTCTGTGGCTATGTAGTCTAGTTATCAAGGTCATTTAAACTGGTTTTACAGTGATGGGAATGATCCGGAAGACAGATGGACTAAATAATCAAACGGTCCAGTTACACAAAACCTCGCTTCGCTCGGTCAACAACCATGAATCACTGGGAGTTTGGTTCTCGAATACTGGTTGAAAGCATTTAGGATCGTTTTCAATATTGTGATTATGTTTAATTTCTATGCCATCTCATGTGTGTTCTTTTAAGCTATCCTTAAATTCAGACCTTAAATCAAGTTATGTTAAGTGTACGGCACATTAATAACATATTATAACATATATGTTGTGTTTGCAGAGAATTAGTTAAGAATAGTCTACTACTAACTTGAGCAGACATACATAGTTTTAATATATTTTACAGTGAAAAATTATATCCTAGCTATATATATATATATATATATATATNTTAATGTGCCGTACACTTAACATAACTTGATTTAAGGTCTGAATTTAAGGATAGCTTAAAAGAACACACACGAGATGGCATAGAAATTAAACATAATCACAATATTGAAAACGATCCTAAATGCTTTCAACCAGTATTCGAGAACCAAACTCCCAGTGATTCATGGTTGTTGACCGAGCGAAGTGGCGGGTGATAAAATTCAAAACGTCTATACATAAAGACGTTTTACATTTTATCACCCGCCTCGGTGGCGTAGTTGGCTAACACACTAGTCGTGTTGGTTGAGCTAGACTGTCGAGGTCGGGGAGATCGAGGTTCGAATCTCAGTCGGGTGAACTGGGGGTGGTTTTTCCTAAATGGTTTTCCACTCTCCCTCCACGCAAATGCGGGTTCTCTTCCTCTAAATTAAAAAGCCTCCCCAATTCCTAATCCATTAGCGTAATTAGTACTTAAGCGTATAACCCAAACGGGTAGTAAGACGCGGTGCAAAACATTATTATTATTATTATTATATTTTATCTAGCATAAATTTGGTCGACCAACTGAATAGCATTTTATTACATTTGAAAAATTTATATTCTTGACCTATCATATGGGATAAGTTCAGCTGTTCTATTTATAACTAGTGGTATAAACTTTTAAATTTATTTTCCACCATGTCTTACTACCCGTTCGTAAAATACTAATTTTAACCATGATAGTACAGTAGGGATGATTAAGATAAAGTTTGTAGGATTCGCGTGAAGGGAGGGTGAAAAACCATTTAGTTAAAACTCCCTCAATACGCCGAGCCAAGAATTGAACCATGATATCATCTTCTACATAATTAACTAGTATAGTCTGGCACTTAATCCGCGTGCCGACAAATGAGAATGTGTCAATTCCGAGAACTGAAAGATAGCTTTTGTCAAAGTTGGCTACTCTAAATAATTGTTTATAATATTCTCAAAGTGGTTGTTCAATTCGCTGATAAGGTATAGGCTACGTTAAATCTTTTATTGGTTTAGAAGTAGTAAACGATAGTGCAGTTAACGCGATACTGACTGCGCTTGATGCGATAAACTGTTTTACACACCGAGCCAAACGTTATCTCGAACACAAATTGCAAAAGTAACGGATACATACTTAACTTTATTGTTTGCTAAAGAATTTGACGTGATTGGTTTAAAATAGCAATTTATTTATCAATAATCCATATCGTTAGGGAAGCGGACTAAACCCCAACGACATCTAGTCTGGTTTTCCAGTGATGGAGAGGTTAGAGTTCGACCCCTGACAAGATGTACGGGAGGTTTTTTTTCCGAAAATGGTTTCTTACCCTACCTCCTTGCAAATGTGGGAAGAAGCTCTATAGATTCTACCTTCATTATTTATCTGACATTAATCTAATTAAATACCTATAGCTTAGACTGTTAGTATTCTGTGCTGAGGGTCCGGGGTTCAATCCTTGGTCCCGGCTCAGATTTATCTGATTGCCAAACCCTTCTTTCACCTCTGACAAGATATGTATTAATCACAACTTGTGAATGTGTGGAATGCAAGGCCTCCACCGTGGTTCGGATTCCACGTTAAACTGTAAGTCCTCCATTTCATCTCACAATTACTCTACCATTGCACATTAGCGTAAGTCCGTATAACCCGAACGGGTTGTAGGACGCGGTGCTAATAATAATAATAATAATAATAATAATAATAATAATAATAATAATAATAATAATAATAATAATAAATATTAATAATAATAATAATAATAATAGTCTAATAATAATAATAATAATAATAATAATAATAATAGACTGTTAGTAAGATGTGCTGGAAAATAAATAAACATTTCCTCTTCCAGTGTACGTTTAAATAAGACAGGTATTTTGAAAACCAAGAAAGCTTATATATTTTCTCTAATTATTAAATGAAATTAACATTATTAATAATTTTTCAAATGAGATAGAAGGTTATATAATTTGCTTTTCCCTTTCATCTAAATATCTACTTTGTAACTGCCTAACGGAAAGTGTTTTTTTTTTCATATGATTTTTTTTACCCGTTTTTGACATTTTATATTTCTAAGTATTGACTCACAAGTATTAAATATAATTTAAATTATAAAGTTAACTAAAAATTAATATTTGAGGAGTTTTAGATATTTTGTTTACATATTTCTTTGACTTCCAGGAAAAACATTAAATAAACGTAAAAAAGTGGTGTGTAAAACAATTATATAGAATATAATTTAATTAGATGCTATTAAAATGAAAGATATGATGGTATTTGTGACTTAAATCCCTATTTATATGTTTATAAGTAGACCAGAAATTTTTTAAATAATAATTTAGATTATGGTGAATTTTTTATATTAATAATTACAATTATCCTTTATTTGTTAAAGCTTACTTCTATGTTATAATATGAACACTTATTAAGTTAGAAGATCTAGTAATACAAATTATAATTTTTTAAATGGTTATATGTTTTATTGTGGTTCAAGGGCTTATTAAAATATAAGCTAACATTTAGTAAATTTTACCTAAATCAACAAAAGTACAAAATCAATTATTTTGAAAATGGCTTTAAATATTTTGATTTATGTTTCATTGATTTAGACTACTCTACTAAATAGTAATACATATATGTACACTTATCCCTAAGATACTCTGCCCACGTTATACTTTTCTGTGTATCGTATCGTACTACAAATCCGGGATATACACATATTCACACTTATATAGGAATAAGGTACAATTAAGAGGAAATGTGAACGAATTTGTGTGGATAGTGGTTGGAAAATGATGTAGAAAAAAATACCCTCAATACATCTAGCTGGACTCAAATCCAAACCTTCTTGTCATCGTCAAATAAGACTATCCGAGGTTTGCGCCATATTCTGCGTGTCCACAGATGCGGGTTTATAATTTTCTTCATCATGTGAATTGTTTTAGTTCATTCACTAGCTGGTCCTATATTTGCTTGATATTTATTGTTTCTAGATATCAGACCCTAAAGAATGGGAGGGCATTGAGAATTTCAAATTGACAAATATAATATTTAACAGTCTAAATTAATATACAAAAAGAGAAAGGCATATCTGTGGCACGAATATACTGAAATAAAAATGGATCGGCCCATTCTACTGCTGACAAAGGATGCGTGAGTCAAGAGAATACCTTCTGTTCGGTGTAGTAATTGATTCCAATAAGTGGTGAACTGCCGGGCTCGTCAGGGTACAAATTGAGTGAAAGTCGGCCCGGTCGTGTCCAGAACCTCCAAAACAGGGGTAACAAACAAAGGGTTGTGGAGGTTCTCAGAAATGCTTGATGAACAGGGACAAAAATTAAATTCATCCTTAGGAATGCATTACATTCTAATTAGTTTGTAGAATTAAGCATATAATTTGTTTGAGTCTTTATGTGGCAATATTGGGCGTCGGTGTTGTTTAAGTGCTATTATAATGTGTTAGGTCTACTGTAGTTATAGTGTTTTTCAGTTGTTTATTTCTATTCGGGCTATATATTATGTATATGTTACGGGTAGTGTGAGAAATCTGGATAATTTCAAGGTTAGCTGGGATATGTCAACATTATTCAAGTATAATGGATAAAGTCAGAAATAGAAAGTAATTTTTCTCATCTACTTCCTCATCAAGATAATCTAAAAACTATAACCAGCAAGATTTGGATAAAGTTGAATGCATCTTTTTAAAAAAAAAGTGAACACTTTTCAATACGGATTATATTTTGGAACGTTATTTCGAACTGGGGACATAAAATTGGCTCGTTGAAATGCACTAACATTCAAAATATCTCATTTCGATGCTTTATTTTACATTAACCTAGCTAGTGTAACCTAACCTATCCAACCTAACCTATCTAACCTCACCTCAACCATAAAAGTGACATTATCCAAGTGCAGGTGGATAGTGTCAATATTGTCCAGATAAATCTCGAAAAGTATTATTCAATCTCTTCTAATTTAACACTATCCGAGTATTTTGGGTAATGTAAATATTATCTAGATAATATTGACTTTATCCAAGTTTGGACTTTGCTCGTTGCATATACATTAATTAAGACCATGTACAGCTCATTAAATATATTATTTAGAGTAAATGGATAACTCACACTCACTACATCCAACCGGAATTCAAACCTCGTAATTTGAAAAACATAGTAATTCATGATATTTACATTTAGCCCACGTGCACACCAGCGTGGGGTTTTAATGTTAGTTTAGGCTAGTTTACGAGGCAATTCACTTCAATGAGTCACGTGGTCTAAACGTTAAGCTCATTAGTCTTAAATATTAACCAAGGTGGTACCCAGCGGTTCAGGTATCATCTTTCAAATAATTTAAATTATTCTAGTCTTGTTTGCTGTAGATGAGAGATCTGGGTTCTAATTCATGCTGGATATACTGTATCAAGAGAAGTTTCTTCTAAATGGTTTCCCACTCTCCCTCTTGCAAATTTAGGTACATTTATTCTTAATTCGGTCTTCCTCGTCCTTATTATATCTTGGTAGCTCGAGAAAGATATGGCACAAAAAAGAATTGATGCAAAATATGTGGTTAGCCCAGACTGGTACTGTCCAATTTTCATATAAAGTGTCTCATTTGACCGCTAAAAAAGATACTGGTATATCTACTTTCACGTAATCATAAGTCAAATCATGAGATTATCTGCTGTCACTTTTGATAGATATTATCAATACTTAAAAATAACACTATTTATAATTTATTATTTTTTCAATTCTGTCCTCAAAAATGTGTTTTTATTTTCTAATAGACCCCTTATATGAAAATTAGACTGTAATAAAATTCTTTGTACATAAAACTTTCACTACGACTGTACTTTTAAAATTCAAATGTCAGATAAAATAAATATAAATATTATGAAGGTACAAACTCTATACATTCACATTTTTTCCCCGTACGTGTTAGTGCAAATACCGACTATCAATGATTTAAACTATATAACTTAGGGGAATAGGACGAGTAAAGGGAGTTGTTAGGAATTGCACTAAAATTCATATGGCCATTATTAAATTCACATTGTAGAGATAGAGTACCTATTAAGTGCATTTGTTTAGAATGGAATAGTAATAATAATAGGCGTGAGCGAGTCGAGTTTAAATGAAAAGGAGTTTTTTTCTAATTCAAGTAGTATCTAGCCATATTTTTAAAATAAATATGTCGAGTAGAATTTCTGTAATAGATCTATGCATAAACAAAAATTAAGTACTAATTTTTTTTAAATCTTCAATTTTTTTGTTATAATATTTAAAATCACAGAAATTCAAATTTTTAAATAAGTTTAATATAATAATTATACATTTTTTAAACTATACAAAATAAAATATTGAAGGGCAATTTGCTTTTAAATTATATAAAATACTAATGATAGCCTTGACCTGAGTGTTTAGGTCGACCTTGTGTGTATATATCTTACGAGGTCAACTTGTTATTCCTTATTACATTAGCGGCACCTTCTTCAACACACTGCTTGTATACATGGTCTCCTGTTACTTTCGAGGAATCAATAAATTAGGTGGAAGGTCACGAAAAAACTCACTTAGATAAATTGTATACATATGATGTAATGGAAACAATCTTACTATGTATTTTAAGTTCCTTTTATTTTAAATTTTATTTTAAGCGTAGAGCATCATTGACCGTGATGGATGCAGGATCTAGTTCGGTCGCCGTGTTTATAGACTTTCAACCGCTCTGTGGGAACAGAACGCTGTCCAGAGTGCACCTATGGAGGTTGTATATACAACGTGTATCTAAAACATTGCATCAAACTTTGGCAGGCTATTCCTTGGGTGAAAATAGAATAATTAACATCAGCAACCTAGGGTCCATCTTGAATAATAAGGGTGGTATACACCCCTAAATATAGAGCTAAAAACGACTTTTGCGTGAAATATTATGAAAACTGCTTAGGGTAT